>JALPQI010026831.1:0-14411 GCA_025490895.1 Thaumatotibia leucotreta
AAGTTGTGGGCGGTAATTTATTACTCGTATAATTACTTTTATTTATCAATTCCGTAGTTGTGGAAGC
Source organism: Thaumatotibia leucotreta (assembly GCA_025490895.1). Lineage (NCBI taxonomy): Eukaryota > Metazoa > Arthropoda > Insecta > Lepidoptera > Tortricidae > Thaumatotibia > Thaumatotibia leucotreta. Next base: position 68 of record JALPQI010026831.1, read on the forward strand.
TTTTCATGCCATTGTTGTGGTTCTGTTTTAAATGCATAGGTATTTATTTAGTCAATCGAACACGTACAAATGCAGTTAAATCGAGTAGGAACCGCCGTGCGTACAGGGTACACCGCACGTGTGCACATTATGCAGGGCAGGGCTCATCCTGTCTCGGGACTTATTCGCTTATGCATCTATTCCTAAAAAGAGAATATCATTTTAATTTTTAAATCAGTGTGCGGAGCCAAGACGCATCTCAGTCGTGAGCGAAATGATACTGTCTTTGACACACTAAGAAGAAAGAGTGCCAGAAAAATCTACGATACGCTACTGAGCGTTAAGGTGCGTTCAAACTAAAAGAGCATTCGCTGTTCTAACCTCCCACTCTACGAAATTCGATCGGTACACAAAACGTGATTGGTTGATTTCGTAGAACGGGCGCTAGAACAGCGAATGCTCTTTTGGTTTAAACGCACCTTTAGCGATTAGTATCTTGGCCACTCGGGATTGCCTTTCCAAATACAGAAATAAAGACACATCTTCAAAGACACACCTTAATTTGATAAGTAAAAACACTGAACAAAGTAACCAAATTAAGAGAACATGTAAACATCCGATCTAAATACATTTAGGGTTCCAACTTCTGGATCTCAAAGAAATATATTATACCACTTTATGTCGCAAATTTCATACAAACCTACTGAGGAGACTTCGACGTAGAAAAAATAAAACAGACAAGAAAAGTAATGAAGGAATAAACTGAAAAAAGTGTGTGATGGTAAAACTGGTAAAGTGTGCATTATAGTACCAAATATTGATCATAAATATGTATACTGACGTGGACTTCAGTGTTTGTAAAATCACAGCTGTTAAATGTTAAATGAGTATAGTAATGGCCCAAAGTATAAAGGGTAATTTCATAATCCATGGGCATTTTAATTAAGTTATGCAACTGAAGTAAACAACAGGTGAGCAGCAGTCACATTATCATATAATATACATATTACGTCATATAACCTAAAAGCTTCAAAGGTATAAAAGTATATTAAGTAATACCGATTATATCAAGTTGAAATAAATCAGTCTTAGCATTCTACCTAAAAATAAGGCTTGTATTTTGGATCTAAATTGTTCACAAGATCCGGCGAAACCCGGTCCGGTAATTAAATCAATGAATTTCTTAGTCTTGTATCTAACTATACAGTGTGGAAAGATAAGTCGGGCCCTAGAGGAAAACTAAAAAATAAATTCTTAAGTTAGCTACTTGAAGGAGACATTCCTTTATTTTTAAAAAGAAACAAATCTCCATTTAAAGTTTTATAAATTCCGCTTGCATCATTCTAGAATCGAACGAAATCGATATTTTTAGGGTTCCGTAGTAAACAAGGAACCCTTATAGATTCGCCATGTCCGTCTGTCCGTCTGTCATTAAAAGCATAGGTAAACAAAGGTAAACATGGCAAAGGCTCTAAAAACGTGGATAGAAAGTAATTAAACGTGCGTTAATAACACATGTTAAGCACACTGCTCACGTATTACATATAGATTTCTTTCAACAACGGGAGGACTGATCACTTTTGCCACTGATCACTTTTAAAAAATGCACTGCTGAACAGAATGCACAGTGTACAATGTACAAACATATACTACCCAAGTGATTTATTCAAAACTACATCGTCGAATAGTATGAGGTAGTAGCTTAGCTTTATACAACGAAAGCCTCAAAAATGCATGACATTCTGTAAGGTTTTCTCGATCTCAGTTTGGGTCAGATATTTTGGCTGCCATCTTTGAGTGCAATATCAAAAAAACTGAATTTAAATGAACGTCAGTCGTTTAATTCATTATCATAATGGAGTGGGCAGATGTTGCAGGCCTCAATTAAGTAGAGTGACAAATTACTGTACATGTCATCTCTTTCAATTTGAGCTTATTTGTTTGACTTGCTGTTATATATTCTGTTCTTGCTGTATGTGTGGAGCTTGGTAGTTTGCTGTATAGGTTTATAGTGTGCATTATGCTTATCGTATTCTTGTGAGAATAATCTACACAACTGTATATAATTAGGAACTCGACTGTACAATCACGTCTAAATATATCTGTACGTCTCAGAACGTATATCCGAGGCTCAAGGATCAAAATCGATAAAGTATCAAGTTTTTGTAGCCGACCGTACTTATTGTTGCCCAAATAGCGCTATCGCGATTCTTATGTTTCCCATGCCTTTAGAAAAGAGAGACGAGAGATTTTTGTTACCAAAAATCAGATTTTTTCTAATATATCTAATATTCCATGTTTAATAAATTAAATCACCATGTTCGGCAACAATGTGCGCCAATACAAGCTCTAATTCGTCAAATCATGTCAATTATGTCATGTCAATCTCTTAAGGTAGGTATTTCATATTAATATATCGAATAACTCGACATACTACATGGCTTTGACACACGAAGGCATATGCATGAATTAATATTGAATTGCGGCAGAATTCACATGCATTGAACATTGTGAATACCCAATTGATAGCTGATGCTAGTTTAGTTTTGGATGTATTAATATAGATACATTAGATGGTACCTGTCTGGTTTTGCATGTATTAATTTAATATATGTAACTGTAACACGGAATTTCTTGCATGAAATTATTAAAACTGTGATCATTCATGCAACCTGATTGCACTTGTTTCAGCAGGCTCATGTAGCCTTCTAGCCTGCCAGTTTATTATTTTTATTCATAAAAATGTTATAAGGTAAACGCTATACGTTCTAAGGTATCCTAAATGAATACTGATTTTATTTTGATTCTCATTTATCATCACCGGCGTAGATTATAATTACTAGTAAGATACAATAAACGGGATCTCTTGTTCTCATGCCATTAACAACATAAATACCTAAGACGTTTATTCGGCAAGGTAGCTTTGGGTGAGGTTAAGAAATCGCCATACTAGAGATAAAGTGAAACAATCGATGTGCTGCCCAATACAAGAATTAACAAAATTCTAAGTAACTTTACTTTCATAATTTACGCGTAGGTATGTAAGTACTGCTTTTTACAAACTGTGGTCTCCACTCGAGTACTTTTGACCCCATCGGCCATCTGCTCTGCGTGCAATGTGGCCTGCCCATTGCCACTTCAGTTTGCTAATCCGAAGAGCTACGTCGGTGACTTTAGTTTATCATAGGTCCAAACTTCCAAAGGGGAGGCCTACGTTCAGCAGTGGTCGTCTTATGGCTGAAATAATGATGTACCTACATAAGTACTATAATCAGAGATGTATTATCCGGGGCTTTCCCTTGTTGAACCAGGGCAAACTAAAAAACAAATAGCCCGAAGTGGAGGCACATTAAGATCCTCATGTAGCAAGCAATTATTTCCGACTCAGCGCAACTTCTCGTTTTTAAGAGTATTCAGTCCGTTATGTTTTTAATGCACCTGAAACCTCTATATTTAAAATATCTCTCTGAGTGGCACAAACACTTTGCAAACTGCGTAAGGGGTTTGTGTAGACCTTATTACTTTTATTTTCTTAAAATTTGAGGCGATACTTATCGTACTTAGTTTTTTATAGATATATTTGATAGCAAAATGCTTTAATCACGAAAGTAAAAAAAACAAATACATACGGCATACAGCATGTGTAATTGTGTAGGACCCAATCAGCCTAAGTTCATGTAAATATGCAGATACTTGGCTTATGATGACGTATAAATTTACTTATATTGCATGCAATATTCGTAGTAATTACTAATGACAATTTTTTACTATTTAGAGGTGTGTCTCTGGTGTTTACATTTGTTTGACACTGTTTGTCGTTTCAGTGGGAGTTAATATAATGAACTGGACGTTCCGGGGAATCAATGTAACACAGGTTAACGCACAAAGCAGTTCGCCTTGTTAATGTCACCCCAGTTATTTTTTAGGTCATCTCCCGAGGGTTTAAAAAAGTTTCCGCTCTGATACGTGTAAATTGCTTCGGAAATAAAACAGTGCAATACAGGTATGTGTGTTTTCCGAAAGTTGGGTCCTGTTTGTTACAATTTTTCATTTCGTTGTTGAAACAGTTTGTTAAATACTCGCTTTGCCGTTTTAAAGCAATTATTTTAGTTTGAAAATTAGTTAAACAACTCGCTACGCTTGGCTGACTATACCTACTTAAGCAGCCTGCTAAGTTTGAGTTCCCGGCGTCTGCAGTAATGTACTATTGTTTGTTTATAATCCTTGTAACAATTTATGCGCTATCACGAGAAAGGACCAACACTTCAACAAAACTTCTTTTGATGAATTCTAATTTGGGCTCAATCTAACGATTTCTACTGTTGAGAGATTTTCTACAATTACGCTATTTGCAGGGTGATCAGTCCAAATGGGTCAATATGGAGGTTTTGGAAACCATAACATATAGCGAAATCTTGTCTTAGGAACCATGAGATCGATTTTAGTAAAAATAAAAACTGCATTCATACACTTACGAAAATACGTGTTCTCGAACCAGGAATCGAACCTGCACTTTTTGAAAAATAAAATGTAGTTTTTTCTATTTTCGCATTTTCCAAAGAAAACGTTTATTTATACCACACGGTGCCAAACAAGTCCCTATCCTACCCGGGCCGCCTTACAGACTATAAACACCCTCTTCTCCAGAGTTGTCACATGCGCGTAGCGAGTCCTTTGAAAAGAGGACATCGCGTCGACTTTATGAGGGAAGTTCTCCCTCTTGGGTTAAAAGTTCCGGATCTAGATATAGGCGGATATTGCTCGTAATTGCACTCGTTTCTATTTTCCGACTTTCCTCGGCAATGATGTGAGGCAAACGTGGTTTTAATCGTTAATTTCCCTTGGTTAATTGGTTAGTATGTCCGGTGCCCTGTCTACTGGCTCGCCTTAAACCATTGATTAAGCTCAATTACTTAGAACCGCTCACGGGATACGGTTATACCATGGCATAACATGGTGGCGATAGGTTAAGTAATGGCAGCATTAGCGCCCGCCAGCAATATGATCTCTCAGGAAAATATATAATGCGCGCGCAGTTTTGAAAAGGGCTTATCTCTGTGGAAATCATGCAAAACTAAACCATTTTGAAAGGGTTCTCTTCAATTCGGGCATTCGTAAACTTTGTTGAGTTTAATATTTCCACTGGTCCCTGATTTTAGTAATAAAAAAGCCCTATTTATAAAGGTATTTAAGTGATAAACTATCATACTCTTATCACTTGCTAATGTCTTGGCCTACTGCGGAGTCCTGATGTAGGTAGGTACACGGTACGGATCCCTAAGGGTCCGTGGTCCACACTTTAAGAAACCCTGCTTCAATTGGTTTTATTGTTTCGCAGTGGGGTTATTGTAATGTTTTGCGCGTTGCCATGTTTGTAAGATGTGTTACAGCATCTCTCAAACCAGAGACGGGACACATTAATGTCGTTCTAAAAATAAAGGCGGCGCTTTTTATGTCATATTATCATATACTTTAGTACTTGAAAATGACTTGGGATGGTTTGTGTTGTATGGCCATTGACCACTGATAGACCTACACTATGTAAAAATGATCTGATTTGAGTAACTAACTAACCTACTTTAGGTAGGTATGTTTATGCAATTTACTCGCAAATTCTTCAGAGAAAAGAAACAGTGAATACTGAATTTATGGATAAAAATACTCCTCCGATCCTTTTTGCAACTTTATACTTGTACACCTCACTATTATACCTAAATACCTATTCTAAAATTTGTATGTCAAATATGAAAGTGGAAACTTTTTGCAATTCTGCAACAGATGGGCTAAAACATGTATGTAACTTATAAAACTCCATTTTAAAACTGTGTTGCTCTGCAGCAACACAGTTTTACGTTCATATTTCTGTGTGTATATTTTTAATATTTTAAATTGTTAAATGAATGAAGCTTGTTCAATGCATATTCATTCGCTAACTTCATTGTCTACCATATTCTTGCAAGCGCGTGTCTTCCAAACTGTTGCACAATCTCATACAATTGTTCCGATGCGGGAACTAAGCTAAATCACGAACAGCGCTGGGCTACTGAAACAAAATGAGGCGCGTGTATAATTATTTATGTTCGCTTTGATCTCAGACTCTGCTAATTACGATATTTTTGTATAGATCCTTTCACTACTACTAGATGGAGCAAACGTATAGCAACATACGACTAACCACAGTTACTAATGAATTGCTACATTGTTTTTAATCAAAGGGAATTTGTTGGTTGACTTAGTACAATGTTTGTTTACCTATGAATCACTTCTCTGGCATTATTTATTACCTGAAACGTACCAATAAAGGACAGACATGTTTTAAGCATACCTTAACTAACATTGGCCTATGGGACCAAAAATATTTAAATTAGTATTACTGTGATGCGGTATATTTACCTGTTATAGCTGAAAATGTGTTTCAAATGTCTTTCAGATTGTACAACGCTATTTATGATGAAACATGTGTTGCTATTCAGGTCTTCTAAAATATCAGGACAAAAAAACATTAAAATCTTGTTTATAACCGCTTTGCTCATTCCGATGTACCTACATGATGGCGACTCTGCTATTCTTGGGGACACTGCTTTCATCTTTTAACACACTGCCACGCAAGACTCTTTCTATACCTACAATAAGTACAGTGCAAAATGACTACCTCGCACGGATTGCTACGTTACAGAACAGGTCTACTACCTACCGCGAGATTCGTAAATTTCGAACATTTATCTCTGTTACTCCAACAAAGACGTCATTGGTGTGCCAGAGATAGATGCTCGAAATTTTCGAAGTTTACGGTAGGCCTACTGATAGTCAGAAATGCGCAGTTTAGTGGAAGCATAGGCACAGACTTCGCATTATGAAGTAATTTTACTAGTCAATTGCTAAGCTTCTAGCAAACCCTACATTGCATACTAGAACAAACTATTTACCTCTAACCACCTACTAAGGACCAGCCATAGCCCAAGATCATAAAAATGTCATTTAAATTTTTACCTAGTTGCTTGAACATTTTACAAGGCCAAATAAATTCAACTGTTATGTCATTGAATACAATTTAAAGTGAGTATATAGGATCACTGCTAGTTGTAAGTAGTTTTTGTAGTACTGGGGCCCGTTTCTCGAAAGCTTGTAACCTGTAATACAAGTGGAAGTCTCTTTTTGACACCATAAGTTAGATAAGGACTTCCGCTAGTATTACAAGTTACAAGCTTTTGAGAAATAGGCCTCTGCTCTATATTAGTAGGTACACAAGGGGCATTAGCGCCAATGTGTGTGTAGTCTTGTGTACTCCATCTAATAGGTGATCTGTGATTTGAAGGTAGTTTTTTATGTCGTTTGTTTATATAGAGATGCAAGGACGCAATGCGATAGCATGCGAGCCAGTATTGTATCCAGTTACAATGTTACATTGACATCACGCTTCAACTATTTCCACCGTTCACTTTCGTACTCTATGATTTCTCAACACATATAATTGTTATACACATAGTTTTCTAATGAGTGTGTCATTTTACAATATTACACGGATATCTGTTATGAATACATGATTAGTAATACTAATTGTCAAATCTAATAGGGATCCAACATCCCTACTTAAATATTATACTGAGATCATGTTTATGTTTACTAACACTTAAATCTTCTAACAATGAAATGCCTTGTATCCTAAAATCAGACTGATTATGTGTATAGATAGACTTACCTAAATAAATATAGTGCCGTGAAACGTTGCCCGGTGACTTATGATGGTTAACCGTTTGTTGTGCTACGCGTCATTTTCACACTTATATCTGTGTCAGAATATGACGGCAAAAACGACAAACGATATACACGGAACCATCTCAAACCCGCTGGAACTTAAATAATATAGGTACTTATTCAATATCTTTTAATAATCTAACGGAACCATTATATTTTTTTAAGAACAAACATATTCTCACGGAAATGTGCAAACGAATTAACATTGCAATTACAATTAAATATCTTGTTAGTTATTCTTATCTGAACTCGTTCTGACACGCTAAACATACCACAGGAGAAAAGTGTCAGAAAAAATTCTTAGGCGCGTTATCAAAAATCTTCTGTGATCTTTTATGTGTGTTTTACACTTTAATGTACCTACACTTTTAATGTGAGGAAACATCTCATTGAATTTAAATATTTACCAGTATTATTATGTGCAAAGAAAAGTCCAGGGAAAAAATGGGATTTACGATTGTGAATATTCGGGTTTTTTTAGTATTTGTCCTGGTTTTACGAATTTCGATATGGCAGCCCGAATACGTTCTAATATTTGGGTCAAAATTCTTTTACTTGTCTTATTTTGAGTCCCTAAAAAACGTGACCCAGTGGTGATTTTTGTATTAGATGATGTTTTGTTTTCAATTTCTTATGTATGGATTAAAATCTAGCGTGAAAAAGAAATACTAGTGCACCGGATTTTTTTTTATTTACAGTGGCGAAACAGCAACTAAAAGCATGACAGGGTGGTATGAAACAAGACAACGAAAATAATTTTGACCTATTTATGTAAAATGTTCCACAAAATTAATATAACGTTAACAAACGTTAATTAATTAATTAATAGCCCCTAACTGCGGAATATGAAATCAGCATGAATCAAAAATTAAAGCTGATTTAAATAATTGTATGTAGTTCTCAATCAAGTAGCCCAGTTTACTGTCAGATATATTACAAATGTACAAACAAAAGTTACTGAAACAGATTAATTAATTTCCAACATATAAAATAGGCACGCTAATTCACTTACGTATGATATGTACGAGTACTTATCTATGTACTCGTAGATATTATATATTATATACTGAAGTATTTACCCACTTATTCACAAACGACTCCTAACTTTAAAGCCAATACAATAAATGTCGTGTTTCCTTTTCGGTCTTATTAACACTTTAACGGGCAAGACTAAAAAAAATCCTGGATTCAAGCCTCAACGCCATTATATTATAGTACGAAAAATACTGTACAAGAAAAAAATACAAAAATATATTGCTATTTAGGGTGGTCGTTTTTGAGACCGGTGCCCTATAAAGGGTTAATGTTATAGACTTATCTACATATAATATCGAAATGGACAAACGATACTTATCGGCTTGCCAAGTTAGACGATGTTTACGAATAAGGGCTAGTCTTCAAAACTAGTTGACTATACGGAACATCTAAAACATTCACCATGACGTAAATGTAGGTATATCACTTTAAAAAGCATTGCGCTGCGATTGCGGCTTGGATACGTAGTGAAGGGCTAAGGTTAGCAGCTGCTGTCGGTCAATGCGGGTCTTTATCAAAATAGCTGACTCGCGAATCAACGAATTGCGGTTTGTGCCATAAAGCCATAAGTGCCTTGATACAAGGCAACGGCTAGACAGTTTTGAACTCTGTTACAAAAGTATGATGGTACAATGTAAACTAAGCGAACTTTTGCTTCCTGCTTTATATATATTTGTATAGCAGCCGTCGAACTTTGGATTGATTAGATATCAGGGATTTATTTTATATTATTTTCGGTTTCTCTAGGATCCTGTATCTGTCTAAGACAGAAAGTAGGTGTGCGTTTCTCAATAAGTTTGTACATTTGGAACACGTCTTCGATATTGATAAAAATTGGTAGCCTGGTAGAGTTAATGATGCTGAGCAAGATCTACATTTCCCAAAATGTTTGTATGAAACGTTCCTTTTTTGTTACCAGATTCCTATAGTACCTATATCTTGGGAAATGTAGTGGATCTTGCTCAGAATCCAGATGTACAAACTTTTTGAGAAATGCTCGTGTACTTAAACTTTAATTTAAAAAATAACGTCTTCTCAACATATTAAAAAACTATAAACTATAGGTATTTAACCTATATAAATTGATTTGAAGCTATCTAATCACCAGCATTATTTTCTTATGTGTGATGCCATGTTGGGATTAAGTAAATTTGATGAGTGCGCTGCCTTGATACCAAAATATTTATTATCTATGGCATTTTGTACAACAGGCAAACAACAATAACAACAACAACAACGCAGAGTACACAAGAAGTTTGCCTCGAGTCCGTCTCGATGGCGGTGGCCAAGTTGCAAATGGAAACGCCGCGTCGAGACTTCGCTGCTGGGCTGCCCCGCCCTCTATCACCGAAGAGGAAGTCGAAGATGATATCGAGGAAGACGCTGTGTCGCTGAGAGCTTTGCCTGTTCAAGGTAAGTAATTAATTTTTTTAGATATGTAATAATAGGCTTAATAAGCGAAAAATAAATTATACGCGTTATGTGATCCCATTGCAAACATTTCATTTAAGACGCCATCTAGCGTCGAGTAGCCGTTTTGTGATAGAGTTTGTGCGTTCGCTTGGGATTTTCGTTCGTTGTAATGTTTAACGCTAGGTGGCGCCACAGATTAATACCAAGCCTAATTGGTTAGATGGCGCTACGAGCACGCTGTGTACTTGAAAACATTAAACAAGCATCTTTTTTTATTTGGAAACTAGTTTAGATGGAAAGCTAAAAGTTAGTTAAAAGCACGCAGTTGTTACGAGTTATTAATTATAGAGACGTATAAAATATCAGTTGACTACATTATGCACTTGAGCATGCGATTTCAGTTTGTTTGTATATAGTCATACATGTTACATAATTTATGATCCATTTTTGATAGAAGAATCAAAGATATATATACAGCGTATGTACTCGTATTTCATCCGATATTACGTACCTATTTATGTTGATTTCTTTAGAAATTTTAAATATTCCTACCATGTCAGTGTCGAACTAAACTAACTGTACAGTCGAGTGCATTAATATTAGACAAATTTGTAAGGGATCAGTATGGAGAAGTGTATGTATATTAATGCCCTTGACTGTATGTACAATTCGCATTATACACTATTGGTCAGTTGGTCATGGTCAGTCAGACTGACTCTGACTTAATTAAAAAAAAAAAATTCACCTAACGAATTTTTCCCATACACTCTCTGTCATAAAATAGGTACTTACCTACTATAAACACAGGTTGTATAAAGATTAAAGTGCAGAAAAATCTACATAAAACGGTTTTTATTAGATACTGAAAACTTCAGCTTACTCGACTTTTCTCTTTCTTAAAACATATGAAACGTGCGTGTATCCCAACTGGGAAACATCCCACGTTTTCCCCTCCACATATTTCGTGTAGGCATTCTAGATAGGTATTTCCATTGGTCGATTTGCGTAATGTAGGTAGGAACAGACTACAGAGATTGATTTCACGGTGTCGTGCCCCGTCCCCGGGCGGCGCGTCAATTAGGCGGACGAGTCCTAATTGTGCCCATTTCAGAAAGCGGCACTGTCATTCGTATCAAAATAGAAGTGTCAGTAAGGTACTGCGGTCGGAGTGATGCGCAGCAGTAACCAACGGTCTTCTTGTAACTATAGCTACGTCTCTTTTTAGTCAGTACAATTAAAAAGAGACTGGTAGATGCGATAAGGTCGAATCGCTGTGGGCACACATAGTATTAGCCCCCCTGAAGCTCCCTGTTACCCAGTTACTCGCGTGGTTGCATCAACTCATTAAACTAATTGTCTAGCTAATAGATATGACGGACATGATTATTGTGTATGAACTCGCTTTTTACTAAGAGAAAAAAATGTTTACCCTTAATCTATTGGAACTACTCTCCACGAATCGAACATGTCGACGTAACAAGAAATAAGAAATTAACTGATCTACAACGTCACTTTCACATAGTTCCTATTTGGTCTAAGGTCCCAATTGGGTGACTATCAGTCCTCTATTTCAACTACGGTGGCTTAGTTTAGGATGACCGGGAGCGAAATATGCGTTCGGCTACCGTATAAAAATACGAATTATTTTTATTTTGTCTCCCTTGCGTTAGTACTGTTTACTTATTAATCTATTATTTTAGCTTAGTCTAAGGTCCACGTGCTCTTACTTAGAAATTACTGATGACGTAGATCCTGAGATTTTCAATTTGAAGCGGAGTCGAAAAGTTACATGGTTTATTTTCGGATCGTTTCATTTTGCATCGTTATTAATCCTATTAATATTCCCCGTGTTCATAAAAAAATATTTCATTTATATTTTCCCCTTTCAACCAAACTGTCGAAACGATGGATAAGTAACATTTTTAATTTTTATTTTATAACCATTATAATTATTTTATCATCACATTTCTTTTCAAAACGGGCTATTGCTTGCATGCGTCGCGGTAGTTATAGAAATGTTAGTTTTTGTCTTACATACGTCTTTTTTTGCTCGCTAATGTGAGTAATGTGATGAAGACGGAAGGTCGTATGTGGATTAGAAACTCGAGTCAGAGAGGCCTAGAGTCGGGCTTCTAACAGACTCTCGTTACTAGTAATACCTTAGTACCTCCCTATATGCACAATGTAGTTAGGTAAATGTAAAAAGCCGGTCTCATAGTTGTTCTTGAGATCAAATGTACAACATTTCAAAAATTGGATGATCCCGATAATTCTGTTCTTAACAACAAAAAACGAGCTTCTTCTTCTTCCACTTAAGAGCTATGCTCTTGTCGGTGTAGCAATCGCCAGCCTTCTCTCTCCTGGGCTTTTTCCTTCACTTCTTGGTAAGACATGACTTTGACCTTTTCCTTTATTTGCTCAAAGTAATTTCGTCTTGGCCTTCCCCTGCCTCGCCTTCCCTCAATCTTGCCTTCTATGATGTTCTTGAGGAAAAAGTCATGTCTTAGCAGGTGCCCTATCATATTTCCTCTTCTGTTTTCAATTACATTAAGCAATGTCCTTCTTTCTCCTATCCTATTCAATACCTCCTCATTTGATATTTTTTCCGTCCAGCTTATCCCTTCCATCCTCCTCCAGCACCACATCTCAAACGCCTCCAGCCTCTCTCTATCCTTCTGTATCATTGTCCACGTTTCACTGCCATACAAAGCTATACTCCATACGTATGCTTTCACAAACCGCTTCCTGGTATTTGTTGAAATTTTGGATTTCAGTATGTATTTTTTGTTGTTAAACGCCTGCTTAGCCATAGCTATTCTAGCAATGATATCCTGACTACATCTTGATCTGTTGTTGATTATACTACCTAAATACTTAAAATGTTCAACATGCTCAATATTTGTATTATTCAATTTAATCGGTCTCTGTCTTGAATCAGCTTTTGATGCGGTTAGTATTTTAGTTTTGTTTATATTTATTTTTAATTCAAATTCTTTAAACATCAAATCCATAGTACTAAGTAATTTTTCAAGCTTAGTAGCATTCTCCGCTAGGGCTGCAATGTCGTCTGCAAAACGTATGAAAAATATTTTACACCCGTTAAATTTTACTGATCCTTGGGCCTCTTCAGTTATTTTACTTATTGCTGACTCTATGAATAAATTAAATAAAAGCGGTGAAAGTGGACAACCCTGTCTTACTCCTTGTTGGATCCGTGCCGTTCCGCTTTCTTCTCCAATCTCAATCAGTACTTCCTGTTCCCTGTATAGTTCGTATATCATTCTTCTGTCTCGAAAATCTAATCCGGCTTTCTTGAGTATGTCCATCATTAGCTTCCAGTTGACTTTGTCGAATGCTTTCTCTAAGTCAATGAAAGCAATGTGTGTATCGAGTCCTACGTCCATACGTCTGTCCACTATCATTCTAAGTGCCAAAATAGCCTCTCGTGTGCCTTTATTTCTCCTAAAACCAAATTGATCTGACCCTATTTTGTCTTCAATTTTTGCTCTTAACCTGTTTTGCATAATTTTGAGTAGTATTTTGGATGGTTGTGAAATTAAGCTTAAAGTTCTGTGTTCTTCGCATTTTAATGTGTTAGTTTTCTTTGGAATAGTTACCATTTTGCTTAATTTAAAGTCATCCGGAACTATGCCTGTTTTGTATATATTAGAAACAATGTCGTAAATTTCTTTTATTAATGCTTCACACTCTGAGTGTTTTATTAATTCTATATACAAGCCATCAGTTCCCGCAGCTTTTCCGCACTTGATGTCCCGTAAAGCCAGTTGAAATTCGGTCATAGTGATATCTGGGCCCATGTCACATTGGTCGACGTCTCTTTCATTTTCCAAATCCTCTCTTTTCAACCCATTACCTTCATATAAGCTTTCTATGTACCTTTTCCACCGTTCCATAATAGTTTTGTTGTCAATTAATATTTTATTACTTTCATCTAATATTGCTGCACTCCTTGACTTATGTTTCTTATCTAAATTCTTTATTATGTTGTATGCCTTATCAGTTTTTCCTTTCTTTATACAACTGTCTATTGTCTCACAGTATTTTTCGATATCTTTTACTTTTCGGTTTCTTCCTCTGTAATCTTCTGAGTAATCTTTCTGAGTAATGTGATGAAGACGGAAGGTCGTATGTGGATTACAAA
>JALPQI010026833.1:0-12730 GCA_025490895.1 Thaumatotibia leucotreta
TTACTGTGGTTTAGGAATTGCACGGCAGAATATCAAATGGTTAATCGAGAACGGTTCCGATCCCTGGGTGGGAATAACCCCGTTCGAGAAACGGGCCCCTAGCCTGAGCCTGAACGCTTGTAACTTGTAATACAAGTGGAAGTCTCTTTTTAATATTATTAATTACTCGTAGATAGATTTCCTCTTGTATTACAAATTACAAACGTTCAGGCTCAGGCTAGAGGCCTATTTCTCGAACGCTTGTAACTTGTAATACAAGTGGAAGTATATTTTTAATACTATTAGTTAGATAGACTTCCTCTTGTATTACAAGTTACAAGCTTTCGAGAAATAGACCCCTAGCCTGAGCCTGAGCATATACAAAATAACTAGTAACTGATGTTACAGTTTTGTGAATTTGCTCGCAGGGAGATTTATTCGCGTCTTAAAACCTGCGTATATATGTAGAGAGAGATAGAAATCTTTATTTGCATCCAATATCAAAAATCCATAAAGCAATACAATATATGGGCCCTGGTAGGGTATAGCAATCTTACTTGTAATAAGCGTACTGCATAGCCAGCTGGATGTAGACGTCGGGGCTGGTGCGGCAGCTCTTCATGTACTCGCGACCGTAGCCGTTGTACGTGTACACCTTCACGTCCAGGTCAGCGATGTTGCTGAAATATTCATTAATGTTAGAATGTGGAAGAACCCCTTGAACCACAAGGTATTATGTATACTTCCATCTACTATGTGGTGACGGCAGTAATAATACATTTGTCAGCATCCTAAATTTTCCAGTAGGAGTCGTATGACCGATTCGTTTATTGAAGATTGATGATGGGCAGCAGAATCATCATAGTGGACACACTACTGCGATTGCAGACCCGCTTGCCCAGCGTGGCGATTATGGTTTTGCTCCTAATGCTTTCATGCGCGTAGTTAATAGGAGGGGCCTATAGCAGTGGGCTGAAATGGATAGGATTTCTTGTATAGTTTGCCAGGGTGTGTCACGACCATGTTCTAAAAAGGGTCTTCAAGAAGTCCAACATTTTTAAACTTATTTGTGCAGTAGCCCCTGCGTCGAGCCTTTTGTTCATATATGGAAATATAGAAAATTAAGTTTAGGCGACGTTAACTTTTTGTACATGGCTGCGAAAGCTCACAAAACTATATAAGAAATATCCAAATAGAGTGATGATGTGATATACTGCCTGGAGTGAAGTTATGCCCTGGCCACGACATTGGTCTAAGGTAACCGGCGGCGGCGAGCGAATCCATAAGTTGGTGCGAGCGGCCGATATGGGAACTCCCTCTCGTACGTATAGTTTTAACATACCGATCAATCTCCCTCCCAGCCTGCTCGATCATCCTCTCCACATCAGTGGGCAGTGTCCACCGCATCGCCTGCGGAGCCGGTAGCAGCGCCGGCGGGGGCGCAGGCCTAGCCGCCACCGCAGCCCGAGCCAGCGCCCGCTCCGCCAGCCGCACCACCGCCACGCCTTCGGCCGCGCTGTGCTCGTAGCACATGCCTACTGTGCCATCCGAGGATATGATAAGCTGGAAGTAGAGGTTGGCATGTACTCAATCAGCTATTGAGCTTAAACGCAGATTACTTAGAAGGTGCTACCATATTTGGGAAGCCCAAATAAGTGAGCTTTTGTGGATAAGGCCAAATACACAGTCAAAAACTGCAATTTTTCATCTGAATCTGCTGACTCGCCTGGGTTGTCGTTGGATCTAAAAATAAAACAGGCAACTAATCAGCATCAGTTTCTACCTGCTCGGCGACTAAAACCTTTGACGTGTGGTATGGATTCCAAGGACGGGTGTGAGGTAATGGCAGGGAATTATAGCTAGCATGAAAACTTCAAGGGTATGCACTATGCAGGGCTCTCAATCTGCTTGTAACTACAAAACAGTTTATTACATCTGGTTTCGTGATTGTGAGAGAAAAATGACAGTTTACTTAAGTTTTTCTAATTCAGAACTCAGATGTCAGCGCTATGATTGAATAGCCAATAAGGACTATGAATACAAGAAACCTTCTACAGCAGAGTCGTTTCGCCTTGAGAATATTCAGGGGTCGAGATCTTGAACCTCAAAATGAGCGATTTTTCACAACAGCAAGTCAACCCCACCTGCACAGTCTTGTCGAACCAGCGGTTAGCAGAATGGTGCTTCGTCCCAGCGCCATGCATAGCTCGCAGCAGCGCATTAGTGTCCGCGTCGGCGTCGGTACGGTCTCCGCCACTCTCGTCCAGGCATACGATGCAGAGGGCACGGGAGATCAGCTCCATGTTGTGGCGGTTGGTCTCGTCTGGAATGGTATGGGTGGTCACTGCACGTCAAGTGCGTATTACAAGGGTGCTTAGCCAAGTTTCCAATCGCTAACTGTCAGTAGCGTATAGTAGTTTTCGTCTTTATCATTCTTTCATATTAGTGCGACAGAAACAGTTAGTTGCCTTTCGTACACGATTGACAATTGAACGTTGGCAATTGGCGACTTGGCTAAGCACCAAGGTCAGACACAAGTAGGGCCATCCGTTCGAGTTTCTCCGGATTTGTCCTAGTTAGGAGGCCATCCGGGAACTGTTCGGGGGTTTTCAAAAATGTCCAGGGAAAATCCTCATTGAATTTAAATATTTAGCGGCATTATTGTGTACAAAGTCTGGGGGAAAAGATTGGATATACAGCAAATGTGCGTGTTTTTGAGTCTCTGGACTGGTTTTACAAATTTCGACATGATGCTTCCGATGGGATTCGCGCACTTTCGATATGCTGAGTTATGTTTGGCAGAAACGATGAAATCTGACCGAAGCCGTCAGCGTCCGTGAGTTGCGGCCTTACAAATGAATGAAGGGTCCACGGAAAGAACATGTCCAGTTAATTCAAATTACAGAAGGAAAACCACCTTACTTTTAACAGAATAAGGTGTAAATTTGCCCTGATTTTTTTAGGCTTTGGACAGGTTTTTTTCGTGGATCCTCAAATACAAAATTTGCGCCGTTCCATACATAAGTGGATAATTAATTAATTAATAATGAACGGAACTTTGGGTGCAAAACTTTAACAAACTGTCAAGGGACATACAAGTGTTTCCATGTGTCGTTTGGATAAACTTGTCATAACTTGAAAAAAAATTGAATTTTTGCACGCATAGTTCCGACCGCTAATACAATAAAAGTTCCCACCTTCACACAGCATGTCCCTGGCTCTAGCCCACGCGTCCCTCGGCAGTGCCGTGAGGAGTCCCACGCGTGGGGCCTGTGGGGCCCCGGCAGCGTCCACCATGGCCATCAGAAGCTGGGCCTGAATCTCGCCAGGGGTGAGGCGGCCTCGATCAGCAGCTTTCACTGGGATGGGGTAGAACTGTGAAGAGAGTGTTTAGTTACGAGTATTGTCGAAGGATATCGAACACTACTTCGTCTATATCATAGGTATCAAAGAAAATAAAAAGGCAGGTAAATCGGTCTCGTGCACACAGGGTTCCGTTATAATTGAGCTGGTAGATATTATATTCATTAGTGTTTCTTCGAGAGTTTCGGGCGCTTCATTGATCCGGCTACGCTTTTGTGGAGGTGGCAGTGACTATTTTGGTGCTATTCTTGGTTGTAGTGCCTTCGTGTCTCTATCATGACAGTCAAAAATATGTCGAGCTTTCTATTTCTATAGAGGTGTGGCCGGATTGGTGGGGCGTCTGGGGCGCTCGAAAATAATTATGCCTGTTAATTGTTTTTTTTTTTTAGATATTGTAATCCCATATTTATTCTTTTAATGAAGAAGCCTAACGAAGCCGACATGTTTCTTTCAGATAAAGGTTCCTTTTAAAAAGTTACATTAAAAAAAGGGTTCCGCGGCAGCAAATATCAAAATTACCTTCGAAAATATTATCTTCGGAAAAACTTTTTTCAAGTCCCTTATTACCTACCCTATTCAATGATACCCCACACTAAAAGATTACAGTAAAATAAAAAAAAAACTATTCACTTTGTCGGCGTGATTAATTTGTATACAAACCAAATTGCAGATTTCTAGTACATAACGGCCACTGAACTATGCTGCCGACAGACGGACATGGCGAAACTATAAGGGTTCTTTGTTTACAACGGAACCCTAAAAATGAAATTAAAATAACAATTAACCTTCAAACTATTACCGGCATCTTAATTACCTACTTATTATTTGTTCCGTTGAAGTAATAAAAGTAATTAAAAATCCATTAAAATATTAAATCATTATTTTATTGATTGATTATCTGTATGAGGGTTCCCTTTTGCGCAGATAAATAGCAGCAATGGCCACAGCATAAAACTGCAGAATTGCAGGTCCACAATCCATTTATTTATCTAAAAAAACTGTAACTAGATCAATATTTTTATTATTCCACTTTCATTGATTAAACATTAAATTCTAATATAAGTATCTACAAAGGGCAACACACACTTTCATTAAAGCATGGGCTGCCCTGACCAAAAATTTAATTTCTTTCTTTCTTTCTTAATTGGAATAGAACTATTGAAAGTATCGTATGTAGAACGGTAAACAAACGATAGCGTCGTCTATCTTGCCGGCAGCGCCATCTGTTGACGATCTATGTGTACCATGTTTTTCATTAGTGTTGTATACTTTCAGTGAAATAGTATGATAGTTTGATGTGTAATAATACATATAAACTCTAATGTGCTACTATTCAGGTGAATAGGTGAATCTGAATATATGGGTATACAAGAGAAAAAAGGATTTTTATTGCAAGCTAAAATTAAAAAAATATAATTGTGTTGAGAATGCAATATGTAGTACATGTAATATGTAGATTTACGTTCGACATTTTTTTTATTATAAATAGGTACCTACTGTAAAGAGACAACTAAACATTTCACGAGCTAACTAAATTATATCTATTAAAAAACAAAATAGCTTTATCCTTTAATGTTTAGCACCTAACCATAAATTCTGTCGACACGAGTAAACTGTAATCAAATACTGAACTTGGGTCATAATGCTGTTAAGAGACCTATGTCACAGTAACATTTCCTTGAACAGTATGGCCATTAAAAAAAACCTACCTTTTTTGTAAGACTTCGTAAATATTTTTGTATAACTTCGTAGTGGTTGACACTTTATGGATATGCCAATAGGTAATAATAGATAAATACCTTGATTGTGCTTTTAGTTCTATTTGGTAATCATTTACATATGTTGCAATTATTTTTTCATCACACTTGCTGTCTAAGCGCGCCATGGTTTGCGTGCGTAGCGGGAGTAATAGAAAAGTGAAATTCCCTAGGGAGTAATAGAAATATCAGTACGTCATTTAATAATATTATGTCTTAAAACTTATTTTTTGTCGGCAAGTGTGATGAAAAGCATTGTATGAATGTATGCATCACGGTCGGTAAGCGGAATACTAACTCGAGTCATAAAAGACCTCCGCCTAACGGCGTCGGGCTTTACTAACACTCTCGTTAGTAGTTCCGTACGCCCTCTCTTGATGCACAATGTATTAATATTTTATGTTTAATGTACACTGCAATAACTATTAACCAATGTCAATACAATAAAAGCATAATACGTATAATTTTACATTTATATAATCGACTTCAAAAAAGGTGGAGGTTCTCAATTCCACTGTTTGTTTTTGTATATATGTTCTTCGATATCACCGTTCCCGTCCTATTGGCACGAAGTCGAGGTCTGATGATGGGATTTTGGAGAAATCGGTTGAAGTAAGTTTTTTATTTGTCATTTGGTGATTGATTGATTATGTAGTTCACATCACTGTGACAAGCAGACGGACATCTACTTTATTACACTAAATATCAACTCATAGTTGAATGAGTTACATTCAAAGTTCTTCTATCTATCAAATCAACTTATACAACTGTCAGGAAAACTTTACTCTGACGAGGGCAAACTTCGCAAGGGCTAAGTAACGTTGTTATTTCGGAGACATTGAGTTACTAGGGTCCACAGCTCATAAAACTAACTAGACCTTAGTCATTGTAAATGTCTAACTCTTTAAACAAATAAATTGAAGTTAAATAAATAGTTGTACGAGTCGTACGTAAATAATGTACTGAAAAAGTTCGAGATCACTTTTTACGAAAATAATTTAAAGTTATGTGCCTATGATGTTATGTGTTCAGTCACGGGCACGGTGAAACTACCTATCGCGTTTGACATGACAACCATAAATGGAAACTTGTTAATGCTTACACCAAATAGCAAAGAAATTTTATTCTGAAAATTTACTAAGTATTATAAACAGATTATAAATATTAGATGTCATATACCAAAGAAAAACGACCAAGATCACCTATGTCCGAGGTGGGGATCGAACCCGTACTCAGCTTTCGCGGCTGATGCCTGTACCCCTCGGCCACTCGGTCTTAGCAACCACCGGTCAAATTTCTCGGGTATATGCAATCCCTTACAAGGCTAGGCGCCTTTGACCATTCTCTGAGGGCAAGCAATACATGCCTGCACCTCCTATTAGAATAGAATACTTTACAGTTTTCTAGAATAGCTAGAGAGAACTGGTGCTGCCATCTATTGAACATATTGCGAAAGTACAAATCAAATTATTTATTAACTAAATATTTTGATTTGTACTTTTTTAATTTTTCTCCAGTAGTCACACTACTTAATACTATCTCTCTCTCTCAACCTAGCCTTATCCCATCATTTGGGGTCGGCTCTCCTAGTCTTTCTTTGCCACTATATAAATTATAAATATTAGATGTCATATACCAAAGAAATATTATAAACACAGTTTGATGTAAGCCTATGTCCAGCAGTGGACTGCGAGGAAATGCTGCCAGCGTCCTGATTACCATGCCGCAGGGGCTTGATTTAGATTTTATTGAATTTTATTTTAGCTTTTATCTAGAGTTTCAATTTAGTTAGTAGTTCGTTTATCAATAGCTTTAATATCCTTACATAGTTCCTGCAAGCCACAACGACCAGCTCTTCCTGCTCCCCCTCAGGACGCAGTGGCGGTAGGTCCAGGCGGTCTTTGCCCAGCTGTGGGATCCGGCAGACGCCCAGCAGTCGGTAGAACTGCTCCATGCAGAGTGGCTGGCCTTTCTCGCGGCTGGTGGCGCGTTCCAGGGGAAGTTCCCCTCTGCAAAATGGAGAAAATAATGTTAAAAATAAACCGGCCAAGAGCATGTCGGGCCATGCTCATTAACTTTAGAAAAAAAGCTAATTTTAAGACCCTTATTCTTTTAAGAGACCTATTCAATGATACCCCACACTATAGAATTACAGCAAATAAAAAAAATCATTCCCACTTCACCAGTTGGGGAGATACCCGAAAGAAAATATTTTTCTCGTTTTTATTATACCACTTTGTTGGCATGATTAATATGTATACCTGTACCAAATTGCAGGTTTCTAGTATTAACGGCCACTGAGCTATGCTGCGGATAGACGGACATGGCGAAACTATAATGGTTTCGTTTTTGCCAATTTGGCTACGGAACCCTAAAACCGTGAGGATCCATGGAAGACTAAACCTTATTTATAAATACTTATCTACTAGTGTTCCTAGTTTGATATGTGTATCACGACCATGTTCGAAAGTTAAGGGTTTCCAAGAAGTCCTGCATTTTGATACTTATTTGTGAAACTTTCTGTACATGGCTGTGACATCTCATAATATAAATGAGTAATACCCAGATAAAGCAACTAAGGATGTGATCCTTACGTAGACAAGCACTGATCAAACCTGTCCAGCATCTCCTTATAATCCAGTAGGTCGTCGATGAAGAGTGCCGCCAGGTCTGCCACCTCGTCGACCTTCGCGAACCGGCGCCGCGGGAAGACCATGCCAGGGCTGGAGTTGATCGGCAGCGGCAGACGCACCTTCAGGTACATGTCGTCTAGCCAGTAGTCTGTCACCTGGAACAATGGATTGCGTCATCAGCCTATCTCAGTCCACTGCTGGACGTAGGCTATAGCATGGTATAGCATTAGGAGGTAAATGCCCATAGCCGCCACGTTCGGCAAGCGGATTGGCGATCACACTAAGTGTCCACTATGATGACGCCATCATTAATCAGATCACAGAATCATCGGTGACACTTCAATCCCTTAATCGACTCTTACGACACCCGCGGGAAGAGTTGGGGTGGTGACAAATGTATTCTTACTGCCGTCACCACATCTACATGGCTAGCCACCTAAATAAAAATAGATCACCTTAACACTTTACAGGGCACCGGTCTCAAAAGCGACCCTATAACACTGTCTTTTTGAATTACAGGATTGCGTTGAGACTTGAATCCAGGATTTTTTTGAGTCTTCCCCGTTAAAGGTTTAGGTACTTGACCGTGTGGTGACGGCAGTAAGAATACAATTGACACCACCACAATTCTTCCCATGGGTGTCGTAAGTCAACTAAAGGTCTGAAGTGGCACTAACCATTTATTTATTGAAGATTGACAATGGGCAGCAACATCATCATAGTGGACACACTATTCCGATTTCGATCCGCCTACCAAGCGTGGTGATTATGGGCATTACGAGTACCTCCTAATAATAAGAGAGATCTTTGTATATCAGTGAGCTGTAAAAGGCTTTTGATGTGTGAAGTACCTACTGACTAGCCGGGTGCAGCCACCCAAAGTTATTGGCCTCCGAACTATGATCTTTGGGTGCACGCTATTTCCAGATGTCACGAGCAATAAGCTCCCACAGGCCGATTCGACCAGATCTTTCCAGCGATACTTGGAACGATGGCTAGTCGGCCGATCCAAGTATGCTTTCTTGTCCTGTCACCTCAATATCGACTGCCAGTAAGTACACTCAACCTATTACACCTAGACCACTAGAACCATGTCAAAGTGAGAATCAGGAAGAGGTTTCTTACAATATGACTTTAACATCACTTTGACGTCTCAGGTTCCAATGGTGACAGGCTTAATAAAATATTTGCGCATGATGTTAAGGTTCCTCCTGGTAAAACAGCAATGTTTCTAAGATGTCATATGCATGTCGCGGCAAGGGTTTATAATGCTTTGCCAACGAGAATTAAGTCCCTGCCTCCTACTACATTTTCTAAGAATCTCAAAAAGTACCTTATTGAGTTGTGTCCTTATAGCCTTAACGAATATTATAATGATAGTGAAAATGTATTGTTCATTACTTAAATTACCTTTATATTGTTTAAGTTTTATGGTAAAATTATACTGTTATTATTTAATAATATTTATGCTACACCTATTTAGGTAAAATTGTATTGAGACAAAATTGACGTAGAACAAAAATTGTAAACTGTACCAGCTTATTTCTATGTAAACATACAATTTATGGCAAATAAATGAAATGAAATGAAAATGGTTACTATACAAAGATTGCTAAAAATGAGCTAATCACTCGAGAAACAAACAAAAGATAAACGCTTCCAGTATAAGCAAAAGAGACGGGCGATTTTAGTGATTCGCTAAGCGGTGGGACCAGGATGCTTAGCCAAGTTGCCAATCGCTAATGCTTAGTAGCGTATCGTAGTTTTTCCTCTCTATCACTCTTTCATATTAGTACGACAAAGACAGCCTTTCGTTCACGATTGACGATTAAGCGTTAGCGATTGGCAACTTGTCTAAGCACCCAGTTGCCTAAATGGAGAGTATCACTTTCCGGGGATTCAGAACTCGACTGTGGGCTCCATGTGAAACAAAGTACGAGACAAGTTAGGTAAGTACTGTTTATATAAAGTAACCCAACTAGCAAAATTTCGTCATATAGTCGTCGCGGAAACGTAACATATTCAGGCTTTTAGCTTATGAAATTGGTCATAAAAACGTAATAATTACGTTTATATAACGCGATTTGGGCCCATATTACTCAGCTTTTTAGCCATATAAAAGCCATTTAACTGAAACTGCCACCACTTATTAGTCATATAATAATCATCGCCGTGACCACTTTATAGCTAACTAGCTGTATAATAACGACTTATATAGTTTTTATATGACTTTTAATCATATAAGAGCCATATAACCGTTGAGTTAGTTATTTATTGATCATATAATTGCTACTTATATGCCAAATTTGTGGAATAAAAGTGTCCAGCGAAACTAAACAGAAGACGGATTGACAACTTGCTCGTGCATATAATTTTGTTAGTGCTAGCTGGTGTAAACAAAATTAAATAACTTAATGCCGTTGAGTATGTTTTGACAGAGCTATCTAAATAATATATGACCATGTTATAATTGGCATTATAAATTCTACCTAATGGTGAAAATGTATTGCGAATACCACTTTACTGATAAAGTATACTATATTTAGTAGTAAATAATGAACGCGCCACTTTAATTATTAGTTATTACAATATAAATTAAATAAATATTTTTAATCATTACGAAGGAAACTACTATATGACATGTATACGATTAACATATCATATAACTGCTTCGTATTAGTTCTTATATAGCAAGTTTAGTGGTTTAAGCGCCATGACACCTACAAGTAGATACGTTAATTATATAAAAGTAACCGCTGAAACCAAAAAGTTCTCTATTAGCAATTATTTTTCCATTTACTCGAGCATAGGTCATATAAGATGTAATTATTCGACAAATAGTCAAGTAAGCGTCATGTAAAAGCAGCTTACTCAGTATTAATCTTATATGACTCTTTAGTCATAAAAGATGTCGAGATGCTGAATAAAACACTTTTATAAAACAAGATATATAATTAGCTGTTATATGACTTCATTCACAATAGTCATATAATAGCAACTGCGTTACGTTTACTCGACTTTTTCTCACAAGTCATAAGTCAGCCATATAAGTTTTTGCTACACGGCAAAAAAGTCATATAAGCGTTTTATAAATGTGTCTTTTTCAGCAACTTCTTATATGACTCTTAAGTCATATAAGAAAGTCGTATAAACGTGTATATGACATCTTATACGACTATTATGTTATTGCTGTATAAGTTGGCTTTATACGACAGGTACTGTGTAATTTGCGTTTATATGACTTTTATACGACATATTGCTGTATAAGCTGGCTTTATACGATAGGTACTGTGTAATTCGCGTTTATATGACTTTTATACGACTTATTAGCTGAGTAAGCTCGATGTTATATGACTGTTTTGCTAGTTGGGAAAAGTAAAGTAAAGTAATATAACTGTTTATATCTTACATCATTTATTAGTTAAGTGATTATTTCCTTTTCTCTATTTTGGCTGTTTATTTTTATTACAGACTGTTTTGTCTAAGTACAAAATATGGTATATAGTATATAATAATAAAATAAAACAAAATGTGAAAACAACGATTTATTTTTATATACATTAAATTATACAAAATCAGGTAACATACCTGAGCCTTATAAAATATTGAAGTACCTTGATGTACCGATACATAATTCATATATAATCGCTTAGTTTGTATGTAAACATACACTCAATACACTTTAGATCATGTCAGGCATGCTTCATATGTTTATGGCTACATGCTGTCACTCTTATTTTACATGTGTCACTATCTATACCATTCATCAGTAAAAAACAAAAAACATGTAAACAAACCTAAAAACTTGCATTACTTATTCCATCATGAAGCACTTTTAGAACACAATCTTGGTTTTATTGCCAATTTAAACCTTTAAATCTTGTGTTCACATACATTGTTAGTTAAAATTATTTATTCGTATCAACGTAAAAATATATCTGCGAACGTGTCTCACGATATGTGTCAAAGACGTCAATTACTATGGAAAGTCAGCCATATTTGTTTACTTTTTTTTAATTATTCTGACGAATGGTGTCTTACCGTCTTATTCATAAACGTCTGCTAACATAACAAGCCGCTAATAATTGTACCTTTTGCTCTTAATGGACACATTGTTAAGACCGAAAGGGATAAACAATTATTAGCGGTTTGTTAAGTTAGCAGACGTTTATGAATAAGGGGGTTAGAGTCTATCGCAAAAATTATCGCTAAAGCACTGGGATTCCGTGCCGTCACGGTCGCATTTCAAGAGTTGTTCGAAATTTTCAATATACATTGTTTACAGTACTTCTGTAACCTAGAGCGCCTTACAGCGTTAATGAACTATGATCGATTTACCAATTAATTTAGATCCGAAATTTAATGGGTAAAGCTATCGTTAATTATCCCGATGCTTGTTTAAATAATTTTGCGGTTCAGCGAGGAAATGCCGTCAGTACCGTTGGTACAATGCCACAAGGGCCAATCTTATATATACTCGTAGTTAGTTAGAATTAATTTATGTATATAAATTGTACAGATTTGAAAATAATGAACGGTAAAAAAATAACCTTACTTTATAATGTGCTTTATATTGAAGTTATACTTTTGACAAACATTCCCGGGATAAGTATATCCGTCAAAAAAATTTACTCAGGCATAAACAACGAAAAAGACAGCTAACGTGTATCTGAAAGATATTATATTTTATTCGGGGATGGTGAAATATGAATAATAAAGCTAAAAATATCGATTATACGGTATAGTTGGACTTAAAAAGAATATCGTTTTCTTTGGCCTAGTGACGCGAGGGGACGGGAATTCAGTCTTCAAACGGGACCTGTCTGCGCTGTAATACACGGGCTCCTGAGAGTCAGCAGCGTCTACTGCCACCCCTGATGTCTCCACTCTTGGAGGGTTCTTAAAGTGCCTCCTTTCATTCACTTGGTCCTTGTAAATGTAACTCCTCACAGTTTCCACTTTATCTCTTATGAAGTATGGTTTCATTATTGTAGGGGA
>JALPQI010026834.1:0-10737 GCA_025490895.1 Thaumatotibia leucotreta
TTTTTTTAGCTTGCTTAACCTAATAACTCCTCGTCTGTTATCTTATTTACATTATCTCGCTCCGGAAATGATATTTTGAATCATCTTTCCTTAATAATTACAATATAGACACTAGGCGGCTGTGGGGAAATAACGTCACTTATGGAGCCACAATGCTAGTGTATATATATTATCGTCCTATTCCTGCAAATATCTGCTATGTGCGCGTATTATGTTATTCGATAATGAATTTAATTAGGTACCATGATAATTAAACTGATTCTGTCAAAACCTGATTTGTGCAGATAACTGGTATTTGCACTAATAAAACGGTATTATATAGTTAGTATAGGTAGGTATGGCTAATCAAAGATATTCGCCCTAGATTTAGAATTCGGACCATAGTTAGCAGCTTTCGTACAAAATTTAGTCGGTTTGAATTTTGAATATATAATTTTGGGCGGTTAGCCGAACGAGTCAGCCGCTAAGTGCGTACTAACCAAAGCTACTAGTGATAGTAGTGATCTCATATTATTGTCACTATGACAAGGACGACAAGGTACATACTGGTATATCATTTATTTTCCTGAGAGCCAGACAAATTACGACGGTTACTTAATAGCCGTTTACATTTTAAAACGTATATGCATGCTATACTTTAAAATCACATCTATATAAATCATAATTACACAAAATCGGTTTATTGCATTCCAATCACGGCATATTATAAGCTGCTCGCCAGATAAACGCCCAATTAATCTCTAGATAACAATTGATTGTAAGTAGATAATTTGTAAACACACTGAATAACAATATGCCTCAGACGTCAGAAGATATACGGACAGTACATCACCAACAAAAGCTGTTATGATATTGACCTGCAGGAATGCATTGTGCATCTATTGTTATCTCAAATGCAATGCGTCCGCAAACAAGTGAACAGTGACATCAAATTCGCAGATTAATTAACTTTTGGCTACCACTATGTGCGATAAATGTGATACCAGTGCTGAAGTGAAAAATGTGTGGACTTGATATAGTGGGGCTGCTCTACTTTATTTCTGTTTTAGCGGTAACAAAGGTAAATTATTCCTGCTAATTGTTCTTTTTCCAAAGTAGAGATCTAGATATTATGCTAAGTAGACACTAGAGTCGGCTCTAAAAATATATTAACGATTATGATCCTTCTACTAAGGGCATACGTTCTGAAATGTGTACTTGTGTAGGTTACCTACATAGACGTGACTCTGACTGTATCTAATAGTAGATTGTTCAACGAGGGACTAAAACAGGCCATTATGACACGAGATATTTATCCACCCGAGCGTAGCGAGGGTGGATGTAGTTCGAGTGTCATTATGGCTGTTTAGTCCCGAATTAAACACTCTACTTTTCACTTAGAATGCGAGGAAAAAAGCTACGTTCTACATAATCTCAGTATTAATTAACAGAAAGAACAAATAAGAAACAAAAAAATTATATGTTCTGCGATGTCAAAACTTCCGATTTCTTCGGAACATGGCCACTTTACTATAAATTCGCAAACTTTTTCAAGTTATAGGTATGGTTTAGTTGGAGTATGGTTTTAAGCTTCTTAGATTTTTCATCAAAATATGTCAGAAATACGCCTTCCATAAATGATGTTGGTACCTACCTAATTTGCTTTCCAGTTTTCCAATCCATAAAAGTTTGATACGCTTTTGAATATATTACACTAGATTTCGGCGGCAAAAGATTTTGCACCACCTCTTTTGCATTCTTCTTCATTCTGGAGTAAGGCGTTAATACTTCTTCATCGCATGACGTGACATCGTAAATTATGTAACTACGATTTGAACAATATTACTTATGGACAAAAACACAAGAAATAAGCAATCAAATTCGTTCCGCGTTTAAGTTTTTATCTGTATTCCTTTTTCGAAATATGACGCTTTAAATACTTGCATATTTAGCCAACGAATTGGAGCTAACTACATAACTATTTTGAAGCTAATTGGTTATTAAAAAATAAGTAATAAATTGGATTCAATCTTAATCATATATTAAACAAGTATTAAATATACATGTATATCAAGAAAATAAATCGATTCTCCTTAATATTTTTTCACGATTGACATTTTGAGGTTATTTTCAATGTCAATAACCGTTCGTTCAAAAATCATAAACACTAGAAATGGCTGTTTAGGGGTTTCCAAAGTCAATTAAAAAAAAGTTTAGAGGTTGTATCCACGGCATGCACAAAAGTGCACAAGAAAATACACAAGCACTGAAAATGGCGACTATCCTTTATTCTTGAACACCGTGAGTGTGGCTGTTTACGGGTTTCCAACGTCAATTAAAAAAAAATTACTTTAGTCCCTAGAGATTAATAAAGAGTTTTAGTCCCGATATGCAGGGACTAAAATAACATTTTAAGAGCATGAGAAGTGAAAAATTAGATTAATGGGTATAGAAAATAGATTGTAATCTCACGAGGCACTAAAAGTTCGTGAAGGATGCAAAATGAGTAGGTACTTAAGTAACCACATTAAAAAAACTAAACATATTATTGAAAACCAATGTTCCTGTGTACAGCGGATCCCTTGGCCGGAGTAGAGGGGTAGACGTGGAGTAGATTATATTTGACTCATTGAAATGTCAAAGACAATCGCACAAAACGTCCTTCAGATAACGAATCACTGTCGGGCTTCAGTCAGTAAAAAAATTTTTTAGTATAGATGGTGCCTTTTTTACGCACTAGTGCGAGAAGTGGCTCATTTTATGTCAGGTCCAAAACTTCGGAGGGCCATCTGCAGATCTGCACTAAAAACGTCGTACGAGACACGTGCAAAAACGAAATTCGTAACTCGTGTCGATTTAAAACATCGTCACTAGTTTCGAATTTCATGTTTTTCGCACTTGTGTCGTAATGTACTATAATATACGATTTCCGAAAAAACTAAAAGACTTAAATGAAAGTCCAATAGCTAACAGTTAGCACCAAAATTAACATGGATTAAATTTAAATTACTAATCTGAGGCAATCTATTCACTTCCACGGTCATATTTAATACAATATTAGATAATATACTTATTAAGTAGAAAATCTAAAACATAAGGTAATATAATAAAACATAGGTAAGTACCTTTTAATTTAATTCGAAGCAAGACACAATGAGCAGAAATTATGAAGGGAACTTTAATTTTAACACTGCAGATTAAAAACGTCTATTTAATTCATCACACACCAATCTTCAATTCTAATAATTCTATTAACCATTATTAACAAAATGTAAAGCAAAATTACGTAATTTTATAACACAAACTACTGAATATCTATTTTGAAAGTTACACAATCTGTCAATCATAATTATTGTTTATGCTTAGATGAAAATTTCAATAACAATAACTTTCAATATAAAACAAGACAACAAAGGGACTATTTATAGATAATGTGACTCTAATAAGTAAACATAGGTAAGTGGGTGCCTACTTAGTTATTAAAAATGTCCAACACACAAAGCTTGAGACGAATATTATAAAAATAAGTGGTTCACTCGAAAATTGTTTCAGGGCGATACGTTATTTGGTCCACTGAACTCTGAGGACGAACATTTAAGTTCGTGGACATCATGGAGTCAGCAACGCAATGAACGAGACGCATTTTCACCTTCAAACGACGACATTTACATTTGTGAGGTAAATATAGGGTTCCGTTCCTACGAATATTCGATGATTGACAAATAAACAAAACCACCAAACAGTTGATGTGCTCATCATCAGCCTATCTTAGTTCACTGCTGAACGTAGGCCTCTCCTATTACTAGTTTTGCGTATAGACGCAGAAGTGTGTCCACTGCTAAACTTAACCTTTTGGACGCCAACGACTGAAATATTGGCACCGTAGGTTCAACGCCAAAAACCGATACATAAGTCTTGGACCACTGAGCAATATAGATTATAGACCTAAAGGCATATGAGTAAAATTAAATTTCAGTTTTGACATTTTGTTGACGTGGCGTCTGGATAACAGCTTTGGTATTTGGCATGCCGTCAAAAAGGTTAAGATGATGCTGATGTTTTCAATCCCTTTGATGACACTCACGGGAAGGGTAGGGTGGCAACAATGTGTTCTTACTGCCTCACTCAAGTACCTAGTGCACCTTACAATAGTCGAATACAAGGGAATTTATAAAAAAATATCTAAAGCAATTTCTCCATCCATAGTAACTCCTTTACATTATCAGGCTATTTCAGTCCACTATCTACTGGACGTAGCCCCCTCCTACCTGTGCGTAAGGACGCATTAGGAGGTAAATGACCACCGCGCCAACCCCTTTCATTGGCCTAAATTATATATAAACCAATTGTGATTAGATTAGAGCAATTGGAACCATAATATTCATTTAAGTGCCTAAATTTTAAACATGAAACAGAGGTGTACCAGTCTGACTATAAATTTCCCCGTTATGGAGTTCCACGTGTTTTGGGCCCATTACTATTTTTGGCCTACATTAACGATTTACCGCAAGTGACTGCCCATAAATGTATTTTGTTCGCCGACGATATATCGATTACTGTTACTACAAATAATAAGATTGGAACTATATTAAGCCATGAAATTGATGTAAATAACACTATAGCTGCTGTAATTGACTGAATGGGACATAATAATATATTAACCCAGGAACCACCGGAAACTGTTGCACCAGAGTCCAGAAGCGTCTGCAACTATCGCAACGTGAACTACCATGAGCAAATCTACAAGTGGGTGTCCGGCCGAGGCTGTCTCCTCTACACACCAGACTTCCTTTACGTGGGTGGCAGCAATTCTATCAACTTGAACGGTGTCTGCCTTTATGGGACTTTGAGGGCGCCGTGTTTGGAAGTCGTAAGTTATACAATCTCTGTGAATTTACCAGTGGCGTAACAATAGGGTGACAGGGCTGGCAAAATGCCACGGGCCCCCGACCCAAGAAGGCCCCGGCCCAAGAGGCCGTGAATTTAAATTTAAAATTAAACTGAGTACAATGTGACAATTTTTACTGATAGGGCCCCATCAAAATAATTTGCCACAGGCCCCAGATGGTATAGTTACGCCACTGGAATTTACCCCTTTAGTCATAAACGTGTCCTAACTGGGTTTTTTTCTATGAGTTAGGTTACAAATCTTTCCTGTGGATAAATTAAAGTTAAGGGCTCTAGAAACCTAATTTTCTTGTTGAACGAATACAAGCCGATAGATGGCTTTGGTTCTTAAAACTGAAGTGGTCAAAACGTTATGTTTTGTACAGATGGTGCATTTTTTAGGCTCTAGTGCGAGAAGTGGGTCATTTTACGTTAGGTCCACAACTTCGGAGGGCCATCTGTACTAAAAAACGTCGTACGAGACACGTGCAAAAACGAAATTCGTAACTCGTGTCGAGTTACGAATTTTCATGTTTTTCGCACTTGAGTCGTAATGCACTATTTTATCCCAGAACAAAACTGTTAACTTTCGCAATGTTCACAGGAAAAACGCCCTTTTTCGCGAACGCTGTATGACCCAATTTAGCAAGCCGCTAAGTATCGGTCTTATCGATAAAGAGACAAACAATACTTAACGCCAGCCCTCTATAGCAAATTCAACGCAACGGAGAGTTGTCGAATTTGCGGACGATTATGGTAGACACACGTCTCTTTGAGTGGCTTAAGGTTGTAGTACCTTCGAAACATTAAGTACAGATGTCGCAAATGATTAGCTTCACAATACCATTGACTAAATTCGCTGTGATCGACGGAAGGTCGTCTGGTGTAATTGGAAGCACGTTGGACCGGCTATCCAGAGGAAGCGGGTTCGAATCCCGTGACAACCAGAGTCTTTCGCAGTTGATTTTTTCTATGGTAAGCACATCTGTTACGACATTGTGGGAATACTTAACGACTTGATTCGTTACGAGAGATTTATGAATTATGAATAATGGGGATAGAAATATTAAGTTAGGTACTAATTAAGTACCTACACGTAGTTTTGATAACGTAAGGTGATATGTAAACATTTTAAAAGCATACCAAACCGATAAAGTAAACTATTCCGCGGTAATTAAATCTTTAAAAAAATGGTAGACCTTATTTTTTCCTAATAAATTTCAGTCAGATCAAAGAGTAGGTACAAAGATTATATTAACCATGTGCAATTAGTACCTATCACGAAGTCCAGTGACGATTTATCGTGATACAGGGTCACAGTACCCGATCTTTACACGCTCTACATTGCGTAACTGATAAACTTCATTACATCTCGGCTTTGTCACGTCATCGCAAAAATTATTAAGCCCTTATGCTGGTTCCACACTTAGTACTGTAAGAAAAAAGTGCCCAAAATTGAAAGTTGTAAACACGCAACAGTACTAAGTTAGGTACAGTCAAGGAAATTAATTTAATGCGCAATTTCGTACTTTTTTCGACTATTTACACCAATCTTATTGATTTTCAATATTTTCATAATATTTTCAACACTTTTTTTTCATTTCTAAACGAGGTAAACGATAACCACGTTTGGCCAAGGCATGTTTAATTATTCTTATTTAGCTGTAACACAAAAATGATTGTACGCGACAATTTAGCTCATAAATCTCATAATTGATCCTTAAAATGATCGGGACCATAACAGCTACTCTAGATTTTAAGAACCCTTATCATATCATTGTTGCATGAACTACCTTTTATTTTATTACATAATCATAATCAAGCTGCATACAGGGTGTTTGGGATAACGATGTAGGGAATTTCTGGAGGTGGTAAAGGAGACTAATTGGAAGAGTTTGAACCCTGTTTACCTTAGTCCAATATGTGACAGTTTTTTTTAATAAAAAGAAAATTGAACTCACACTTGCCTACTAACTACAAGAAACTTACTTTGTTTGGTGACGGCGTTCAACAATTGATCGACGATAACTTTTAAACTAATTGCTATTTTGTTGTACTTTTTTTTGTAATCAAAACCTAGAAAATCAAGCATGTTTTTACACGAATAGGAAGACTTATATCCCGAGTACTTTTTTTTTCACAGGCCGGTAAAGTTTAATTTACTGTTAGAAATCAGTAATGATGAACTAGAAAAAATATTAAAAAAAATGTTGTGTGTGGCAAGTGGGAGTTAATTTTTTTTTATTTATTACTCAACTAATTGGTATGTTAATTATAAAAAAATCAATGCTATTTATTGCACATTTTGTTTTAAATTTAACTTTTTAAGTAAGTTTTTGGTATAAAACTAAACATTTTGAAAATCGTGATTAAAAAAAAAAGTCACATATTGGACTAAGGTAAATAGGGTTCAAACTCTTCCAATTAGTCTCCTTTACCACCTCCAGAAATTCCTACATCGTTATCCCAAACAACCTGTATATCGTAACAGCAACAAAAAAACCTGATATTTCAGGAGCGAAAAGCGACACCTCACCTACGTGCTGCTAAATAATATCTCATGTCGCATTTTCTCGTGTGGATAACACTCGAGTGTAGAGCAGGCATTACAAATTATCAAATGAATATCCGTATTGTTGGGTAAACAACCTTAATTATCCAAAGCGTTCATGGACTATTAACACGCGTGATTTTGCAAGTATGTTTGAGTAAAATGTTAAATAATGTATGCACAACACAATGGTGACATTTGTGACTGTGCATGTACAGTCACAAATGTCACCATCAGTAGGGCATGCGATCCCCGGATTCAAATGTATTAATCCCGAGATCCCGGAATTGCATGCTTCACTAGCCATCAGATACATCGGAGCAGCCATGTTGCTCAAAAATATCTGGACATGCACTCTTAACTCCAAGACGACGTAGTAGGCCTGGATGCTTAGCCAAGTTGCCAATCGCTTGCGCTTATTTAGTAGCGTATCGTAGTTTTCCCTCTCTGTCACTACGTCATATCAGTGCGACAAAGACAGGCAGCTGCCTTTCGTTTACGATTGGCAACTTGTCTAAGCACCCTGTTCAGATATTTGCGAGCGTCCTGGCCATTCCGTTATATCTGATAGCGTATCGTAAAGTAATACTATAATGTCCCGGCCACGACATTGGTCTAAGGCGACCAGCGGCGAGCGAATCCATGAGTTACAGCGGGATCCCGATATGGGTACGAGAGGGAGCACCATACGTTTTCCGCTAAGCCGGTCGCCTTCTTAGACCGATGTCGTGGCCGCGGCTTAAGATCGACAGAGGTGGATACAAAAAATAGACAATTGTAGCTAATTAAAAGTTATTTTAATCTAAATATTTATTCAAAATATCCATCATAGAAGTTTATTAGATTTATCAAAAGCATCACAGTACTTAGGTAGGATATTCTTAGTTGCATTTAGCCGGTTTCAAAAAAAAATCCTGAAAAACAAATCAGATTTCGTACTGATTCGATCAAGATAATAAAAAAATATGGTGATAAATTTTCGTAGGTTTCATCATTTGAGTTTCCCTTACGTGACGCGCATGGGATTTTCAGCTCGTAATTCTGATTCGAATGAGCCCAGGCACGTCCAAATCTGGAAAAACCAGGTTTACGGGATTTTTTTTTGGTAACTGCCCATTTACCCCTTAATTAGTTACATAAACCTGATATTCAAACAGCTTAAAGAAGACGGCACATACGCCTGCTACCCATTCGACCCTGGTTTGGAAGAGGTGGTGACCGCAGTCAGAAATGCCCTCATTCCGTCCGCCCACGGGCGCTGGGAGAGATGCTTCGAGGAAGCTGCTGCCTGCTGCAGCCAGCATATGGCTGTAGAATATTCTAGAAAGCTTTACCCGTCAGGTCAGTATTACATGTTTAACGTAGCCCCCTTTCGTGGACAATCGCCAGGTGCCGCACTTTGCTGTGTGCCTCAGACGCTCATAAGAATCAACCAACTATTACCCACGCATATGTGAGTCCATGTCCATACTAATTTCATATTTGCCTACATAAAAAATCAGAACTCACATGTGCATCGAAGGTTATGAAGTGAAGTTGTTGAAGGATTG
Organism: Thaumatotibia leucotreta; assembly: GCA_025490895.1. NCBI lineage: Eukaryota > Metazoa > Arthropoda > Insecta > Lepidoptera > Tortricidae > Thaumatotibia > Thaumatotibia leucotreta. The sequence continues at coordinate 8,968 of JALPQI010026834.1, forward strand.
GCAATCGCAGTAATGTGTCCACTATGATGTCGCTGCTTGGCTGCTTGCCCATCATCAATCTTCTATCAAAGAATGGTCAGTGACACTACAATCCCTTAGTCGACTCTTACGACACCCGCGGGAAGAGTTGGGGTGGTGATCACACGCCTCACGCCGTCACCACACTACAACACAACAACAACTATTAGTTAAGGCTCAATTAACTTATACTTAGGATACCTATTGTTTTCGCGATCTCTTGCTTGTCTACATAGTAAAAGTTGCTCAGTATAACTGTCCCTGGTGTCCTGTTCAAAGTCAAACTATTCTTTATTCGAGTAAGCTTATTAATACCTAAGCATTTTCGAATCGTCTGACACCTACCCTACACCACTGTCCTGAGAAGAACCAGTAAGAAACTCAGCGGAACTTGTTTTACTCCTGCTCCACCACCTACCCTAAAGCTTCGTATCCACTAGAGGCAGCCTCGGGTCGAGCGGCCTCGACTTGAAGCAAATAGCCTCAGTTTGAGGCTGCTCGCTCTGAGGCAACAGCTACGGATCAGCTCGAGGCGTGTCGCCGAGTCACAGAGACCGACAAAATATGGCTCGGCTATGGCGTGGCGACGAATTTGCCTCGCGTCGAGCCGTGCCTCAGGTTGAGGCAGCGTCTCCACTTGCGCAGCCTCAGAGTGAGACAACCACTCGACCCGAGGCTGCCGCTAGTGGATACGCGGCTTTATATTAAACCTGTCACCCTGTCTATTTAAATAGGGTTTAACAAATACCATATTCCCTACATATTTTTCAGATAATACAGGATATGTGGACGACTACTCCGAGTTCGAAGACGAATGTAATCCGACATTTGACGGCTGGACCTGCTGGCAGCGCGCGACCGGCGGCACGACTGCAGTCGAGGTGTGCTCGGAGTTCGCTTACTCTAACCAGGGGCCGACTTGCCATCGTAAGCTGTAACCTTAACCCAGACATGATAAGCTCTTCTCGGAGGTGTGCAGCAGCGTTCCCAAAACCCCGCACATAGAGCGAGCGGTGGAACACCCCAGGGGTTTAGTCCGTGCGAGTCGGACATAACCACCCGGTTACTCCCGGGCCGGGTGGTATCCATAACGGATTCCCCTGGGTGAACAAAAAAAAAGGCATGATAAGCTCAGCGGCGGCTGAGTTGCTCATCATCAGCCTATAAGTTCACTGAAGTCCGCGCATCCACTTTCAGCATTTCATCTTTATGGATGACAAAACGTTGCAAATAGGGATGGCATTGGGGTCAAACTCAAAATCATGTTATGAGTCTTTCCGGTGGACATTTTAAAAGTAAACTTATTGTCAATTAAAGGCACTCCTTTCCTATTGAATTGTATGATAAAAATGACGACTACACTCCTACTAGTTGCTTACTATTGGCCACAGGAAAGAGGGGCTCAGTTCAGCTGAACACGCACTTTTTCTTTCCTGTGGTCGATAGTTAACAGCCTGTGGACAGGTAGTAATGATTTTTGTCATACAACGCAATGAAAAAGGAGTACGTCTTAATGAGGATAAGGCTTTCATAAGAAAATCAAGCTTTTTAGGCCTTAACTTTTAGATTGTCCACCGGAAAGACTCCGAACATGGGTTCGCGTTTGACCCGTTGGTATTCCGACTTGATAACGTTCAAAGTGGTTAGGTACATACATCGCACCGGTTTATTATTTATGACGGAGACGGGAAAATTTGAAATATTGTTGGATAAACCCGATTAATCATGTGTTTGTTGTTGTTGATCGGTGAT
>JALPQI010026835.1:0-10972 GCA_025490895.1 Thaumatotibia leucotreta
AAACCGATATCCAATTACTGGATGGAACTATAGAATAGAGGTCCAGACACCTGCCATAACAATGATTTCTCTTTGCTATCGAGGCAGGTGGTGACTTGCCGCCGTTAGTATAATAATTATGTATTACCAAACCAAGGTGTTGTATTTCTAAATGCTCCCGTAGTTTCCTTTCTTTGGGGAATCTCTTTTGACACACCTGGCATTCGAAGCTGAAAACATACGAACAATAAAAACAGACACCATTTGAAACACTTACAAACCACTTGAAACTTTAGGGTCAATTGCAAATTAATAGGGATGATGACTGTAGTTCAAATAAATTATTTAACATTATGCACGACATAGTACACAAACAAATTATTACTAAGATGTAGATTGCAGTAATTTTTGAACAGAACTTCTATTTAATAAATTGAAAAGAACTTAAAAGAGTAGGTCACTTGGCAGTACTCAAACATGACGTCACTTTTGTATATTTCATATAAAATTCCATAGTGATGATCGTTTTGACAGTTCGAAAAAAGATGCTGATTTGTCTTGCCAGTCATCATGCGTATTTTACATAATGAAAACAAAATTTAACGTCATAAATGTCATGATTATTCTGTCCTAAGTAAAATTTACTGTAACAACTTTTGAGGGTGAAAAAGGGTAGCAACAAATTCAAATTTATGTGAGCAAACCAAAAAACGCACTTAGGGCCGATTCAGACCGGAATGGCAGCAGCCGGCAGCGACACGGCGATCCCTTTCATTGTGAAATAAATTTAGACTTTATCTACGTATTAAGAAATATCAGTGTCACTTGAACATGCCACGACACATAGCTTTATTAATTATTGATAAATGATAAGTTATCCTAAGTTGCATGTTTTTCTGTAATTTATCTTTATTACGTCGCTTTGTACCTACTGATTGTGAACGCCATGTATGTTGTGGATATGAATAAAGTGTTTTATATATCTATCTATCTTAAAATACTCGAAAAGGTCGCGCGGTGCTGCTAACGGCCGCGCGCAGTCGCTGCCGGCCGCTGCCATTCCGGTCTGAATCAGCCCCTACATTCTTTAAATTTGCCATCTTTTCTACTGCCAAAGGTAGTTGGACAAATACAATTTGTACCACTTTTCGTAACACAATTGACGCGATTGTGATTTTTCTTTTGATTATGGCCTTAACTATGTCGGTGAATCATCTTTTTTCTGTCTGTTATTGCCATGGTTACGGTCGCCTGAGTCACGCTGGTTTTATTCAAAATTATGCTACTTCAACTATGCCAACATACATTTTTTTGGCGATAATAAGCCCTTTCCTTAATGGGCCACCTATAGACATGTACTACTTGCATGTCTGCTTAATTTAAGTAGCATAATTTTGCATAAAACCAGCGTGACTCACGCGACCGTAACCACGGTAATAACAGATAGAAAAAAGTTGATTTACCGATGTACAATTTCTTTGCAATCGACCCTTTGAAAAAATAAGAAATTTCAGCACGCTATGCTCAGTAAGCCGCCGTGTGGTGACGGCAGTAAGAATACATTTGCCACCACCCCAACTCTTCCCGCGGCTGTCGTAAGTCGACTAAGGGATTGAAGTGTCTCTGACCATTCTTTGATAGAAAATTGATGATGGGTAGTAGCGTTATCATAGTGGACACATTACTGCAATTGCCCAGCGTGGCGATTATGGGCATTGGCCTCCTAATACGTCTATACGCATAGTTAATAGGAGAGGACTACGTCCAGCAGTGGACTATCATAGGCTGATGATGTGTAAGCGGAAGGTAATAAATCTACTAGAATGAGAGATCCGAACGAAAAGTAACATGACTATTTTCATACATCATGGTCGAGTTTTCGTTGACGCGTTATAATTCGAATACTAAAATAGACCGAATATTCGAATTGCAAGCCCTACCGCAAACCTACTACCGCGAACATCGAAATTCGTAAATTTCGAAGATTTTTCTGTCACTCAAACGAAGATGTCAGTAGAGAGAGAGAGACAAATCCTCGAAATTTACGAATTTCGTTATTCGCGATAAGGCCGCAGATATATACGTACTTGTATTGGTCCCTCGGCGTGTGTTTGAGCGCCAGCCTGTGGTTCTCATACGCACTCGGAGTCGGGAACTGCATGGCGCACTCCGCGCAGAACGACTCTAGTTTTAGACTGTCTATGGTCAACTTCTGTGGAAACATGAAGGACTTTTGTCGGATGATCACTTAATGAAACGATTTAAAAAAAGGAGGTTATCAATTCGATGTATTTTTGTATGTTTGTTCATCGATATCTCCGAGAATTGTGAAGCGAATTTTATAATATTGTTTAAAGTCGCACCAATGCTCAAAAAACGGTGACAGTGCGGAATCGCAGTAACGCAACGTACCCGTGACGTTTTTGCCGCATGCCCCCCAGACCGCTGCTCACAAACGGCGACGGTACGGAATCGCAGTCATATGTCATAAATGTTAGGTGTCACGTACACATGCTGATGTGGCTATTCTCGTTAGCTTAGGTACAATCAAATGATTTTATTATTATTTATTGGAAACTTTATTGCACATAAAAATATACAATTAGCGGACTTAATGCCTTAAGGCATTCTCTACCAGTCAACCATAGGGCCAAACGGAGAAAAACATAGTGAGTGCACTGAACTAATGAAATGAAAATACAATTTGGATACTAATACTAGAATAAATAAATACAATTAGATGGTGACGCAAATACGGGAATACATAAATAAATAAATATGCAATATATAACTACAATATATACATACATATACACACAATATATTGCACGTGCGTTTAGGGTTACCAACTAATTCTATGTCTGTTCTAGAAGATGTTTATAAAGCATTCTTTTGAAAGCCTGCTTGCTTGTCTGATTGCCAGGAGCGCATTCCAGAGACGGATAGTTTGTACAGTGAAGGAGTGAAGTGAGGAGTGTATTTGAAACGGTGCATCAAAGCGTATTTTAAGCAGTGGAGTGAGAAACATGCAGCAAAAATGTTACGGATACTATGCGTCACTGCGATTCCGTACCGGCGTCGTTTTTTGAGCATTGGCGCGGTTGCACTTTTAATCGAACGGGTATAATCCCTATGATGATGTATGGAAGTGTTGTGTCACCGGCATAGGAGTAACATCTTATTATTTATTTATTTATTTAATCATTGTTACATTTAGGTTACATATAGTTAACTAAAAATAAGCGTCGAGAAACCCTAAACTCGGGTTTGTACCGACACCTCATTCGCAGAGTTCAGTTTCGGTCACAGTTCTATGAGATAATTTCGATAAGCAGATTATTAGCACCTGGACTGCTACCGCGAATACCGAAGTTTATAAATTTCGGGGATTTGATGAGAAATATCCCCGAAATTTGCGAACTTCAGTGTTCGCGGTAACAGATCTAGTGTGGTGCATTCCACGAGAACGTCGGGTACGTGACACCGTTCAGCGCTACTTCTAAAAAAGTTAGGAATTATTTTTTTGGTGTGTATTAAATTTATAACTTGGTGCTTGTATTGGTAGAGGAGGCAGTCATAGCCGGCACGTTCCCGACAAAATAGACTTTCTCATGGAGTGTCATCATCATCATCATCATTTCAGCCAAAAGACGTCCACTGCTGGACATAGGCCTCCCCCAATGATCGCCAATATGACCGGTTCTGCGCTGCTTGCCTCCAGCGGGTTCCCGCGACCTTGACCAGGTCGTCGGACCATCTTGTGGGAGGTCTGCCCACACTGCGTCTTCCGGTACGTGGTCGCCAGTCCAGCAGTTTCGGGCCCCATCGGCCATCATGGAGTGTACCCGAGCATATTAGGTAATTTTCCAAGCCAGGATGACGGGAGCAAAAATACAAATGTCTAAAAAAAAAGATTTTTTTTTTGTGGAATTTGACATTAGGTCTCATAATATTTTTTGATTATTTTGATGTCTAGAATGCATAGTTAAAATCTTGCGGTTTCCTCGCGAGCACCGTGTAGAAAACATGTTCCAAATGTAAATTTTTTTGAGAAACGCTCAGTTACCTTTTTATGTCTATAATTATGAAGTCTAAGCGCTTCAGAATTTCTGCAAATGGTGCCGCACACGTCACATTTCTGGGGTTCCACCGCCGTGTGTTTTCTGAAAAATGGGAGCCGTGAATGTGTAGAAAAATAGGTATTGTAGCGCGGGGCGAAAAAAGCGAAAGCCAAAGTGTCAAAAAGTCTAGTTTTATTTTAATGTACTAGCGATGCATTCCCCAGCCAGTCGATAGGATGTAGGTACTGGGGCGGAAGCACCAGAGGCAGGAAATTTAGAAGAGGCCCCTGATTTGCATAGATAGTAGCAACATCATGTAGCTTTTTAATGACTGTGTTTTCTCACTTAGTATCTACAACTAGAGTCTCTAGATGGTCTAATCACCGAAAAACAATGGTAAATAAATCATTCAAGCACAAGACCTTTCATTTTATTTTATCATTAAGGTTTTATATCATTTAGGTGCCAAAAATATATTTACACGACCTTAATGTCAAGGCAATAAAGTCGTGTAAATATATTTTTGGCACATAAACCGCGTAATGATATCTTTGACGTGGACTGTACGTTAAATTTAGTACACAAATTAAACGGTCAAGTTAGTACAGTGGCGTGCACACAGTTTTGAGACAGGGTAGACAAAAAAAAAGGTCAAGTGCGAGTCGGACTCGTTTTCGTAAAATTATTTATAAAATTGGCAAAAAAATCACGTTTATTGTATAGGAGGCCCCTTAAATATTTATTTTATTCCTTTTTTAGGGTTCCGTAGCCAAAATGGCAAAAACGGAACCCTTATAGATTCGTCATGTCCGTCTGTCCGTCTGTCCGTCTGTCACAGCCGATTTACTCGGAAACTATAAATGCTACAGTAACGAAATTTGGTGAGAATATGTGTTGTATGAACCGCGACAGGATTATGATACTAAATTGTAAAAAACACCATTGGGGTGGGGGCCCTCCATACATGTAACTGAGGGATAGAAATTTTTTTTTAGTTTTACATAAGCGTGTGGGGTATTAATAGAAAGGTCTTTGAAAATGATATGAAGGTTTATACATCACATTTTTATTTAAGCAAATCGTTTTCGAGATATCAGCTCTCAAAGTCTGAAAAATGCGTCCCCCCCCTCTATTTTTTAAACTACGCGATATAAAATTCTGAAAAAAATATATGTTATGCACATTAATAAACTCTATCAACGATTTTTGATTTGATTAAATTATCTCCAATAGTTTTTGAGGTAGGTTGATTTAACTGTATTTTTTTAATAATAAATTGATAATGGTACGGAACCCTTTGCGCGCGAGTCCGACTCGCACTTGGCCGGTTTTTTTAGTATTTGTTGTTATCATCATCAGCCTATGTTAGTCCACTGCTGGACATAGGCCTCTCCTATTAACTATGCGTATAGACGCATTAGGAGGTAAATGCCCATAATCGCCACGCTGGGCAAGCGGCTTGGCGATCGCAGTAATGTGTCCACTATGATGACGCTGCTGCCCATCATCAATCTTGTAGATTGGTCAGTGACACTTTAATTTTTGGCCGTGTGGTGACGGCAGTAAGAATACATTTGTCACCACCCCAATTCCTCCTGCGGGTGTCGTAAGAGTCGACTAAGGGATTTGTTGTTATACTAAAATAAAAATTCATCAACCCTAAAAAGCAAGTAACTTAACAAAAATGTTGTTTCTCACTAACTGCAGATCTGGCGTAGCCCGGCCCTTTTCAACAATTTTTTTTTTGTTAAAAGGAAGCTTTGAGAAAGCATTGTTTATTATTTTTTGTACATACAAAACACCACTACCTACAGCTATCACATTTTAAATTGTTATCCATTTTACAAACACTAACACTTTTCGCGGCACGGCATACGTTATCATTGTTATCAAGTTGAAATCAAGAAAACAATGGTAGATGCATAAAAAATGTAAACAAGCAATCTTGCAAAAGCGACTAAAAACATATGCTCGTACTTGCACGGCACTCCATAAATAAAGCTATTTTTTAAAATAGTCGCGTTATCCTCCGCCGTCTTTGGTCATTCGGGAATCTTCGGCTGTCGTCGTATACTTTCGCCTAGCTTGCGAAAAGCCAGTGGCTCAATGTCTGTTAGTGTGCGTTACTTGGCATCAAAGTGTGCACGTTTTTATAGGAAAGCACGCTACGCTGTACATGCGTAACTGCGGCACACTGACGCACACATATAAACGCGTTTTAGACTCAAATGGTTTCTGTCTTAGCCGTCAAGAGCCGGTAGCGGCGCTAGTTCCGCGTCGATGTTCACACCGCACATCGATTCGCGCGTCAGCGAAAGTGACGATGTACCGATAGAATCGATAGATGGAGCTATTTTATACTTAAAAATTATTTATTGATTAAAATGATTGTGCACTTATATTATTTTATGAAATATGGAATTAAAACGGGTAGATAAGATAAGAGTATCCCAGTAGGGTAGACAGTGTCTTTCTGTCTATATGAAGCGCACGCCACTGAGTTAGTATAAAATATCAAATGATTTTCTTATAAAATATATTTTTTCAAATGTACTATTTGCATACATTATTAACAACTATATCGGAATATGTTCAACGTAAAACGAAATTTCAAAAAATTAATCACTCACTACATCTATAAACTCTTTTCTTGGTAAATGTTGTGTCATTTGTTGTGTCAACAGTACTTTCGAATCCCCTTTTGATTCCGGTTTGATAATACCGAAGAGGTGTGATGAAAAAAGTTTAAAAGGGGACTTACCTACTGATATGAGCGCGAAGACTTCCAATGTTACTCAGCGTTTTGTCGCAATGTGGACACGGCTTAGGTTGTGGCTTAGATTTCGGTAGGGCCCTTATTTTGAAACGATTTCTGGAACAGTAGTCCACATCAGCGGCCAATTTCAGTCCAATGGACATAGACCTATATCTACGACCATATATAACACGGACGTCTAACGCCAGCTCAAATATGCCCCCAAAACAATTGTTCAATTGTGCCAAGATGGGCAGGACACAGCGCTTTTCTCAACACTGCTCATATTTCGGCGCAACATCTTTGACAAATGTTTATAGAATATAGCCAATCAAAACTTTGATGGTGGTCCATCCATCACAACTATTTTTAAATGGCGGTTTAAGTTCTTATAGGTTGATATTGAAATTTATAGCCGTGATGCATTGAAGAGAGGGTGACACTTGACAACGAAAATTCATGACCGATTTTGAAAGGCAATTTAGTATGGCGTGAGGCTTCCATGTTTTATTTGTTCGTAGGCCTATATTAACTATTTGTATGGACGTATTAGGAGGTAATGTGTATAAGTTGATAGGCAAACGGATTGGCGATCGCAGTAGTGTGTCCACTATGATGACGCTGCCCATCATCAATCTTTTATTAAACAATGGTCAGTGACACTTCAATCCCTTAGTCGACTCTTACGACACCCGCCGGAGGAGTTGGGGTGGTGACAAATGTATTCTTACTGCCGTCACCATACGAATCATAACATGATAAAATAGCACACTTACCGCTGGGCAGTCATTGCGATCCTGGCGCGGTATTTGACAGCAGTGCTTATCGGCTTCCTTCTAATTTTTCTCACCCGGGCTACCTTATCTGCTTGGCTGTCCGTCTATAAAACAAAATGAAATTCTGCTAAGAACTTTGTTAGCGTCCGTAGCCTAGTTGGTAGGCCGGTACGAAGAAGTTCCGGGTTCAAATATCGGGCATTTTGTTCAACGTTTTTCTGTCTGTTATTGCCATGGTTACGGTCGCCTGAGTCACGCTGACCATATAGTATGGTCAAGGAAAGGGTTTATTAACAGAAAATGCATGTTTGCATAGTTTAAGTAGCATAATTATGCGTAAAACTAGCATGACTCAGGCGACCGTAAGCATGGTAATAACAGACAGAAAAAAGTTGATTCACCATTTATTAATGTACTACAAATGTGTCAGTGCAAACGGAAAGGTACTTTGTGACGACTCTTAACCCCTTATCGCATACGAAGCCATATATGGCCGCTATAAAATTGAACACTATACATTGCTATTAGATTATTTCATTTTTTTATTCATACGGTAAGAGGTTAAAATATACCTTATGTGTTATTTAATAAAGTCAATTTTAAACACTGTGTCATGTATCTTGGCTTGATACCCACGTCAGAAGCCTTTATTGAGCTTACCGTGGGACTAGGTTGATAAGATAAGAATAAAAATGGTTTATTTGATGCCATACAGTACAGAACAATAAATACAAGTACAAACAGTAAGGATTTGAACACCAAAAAGGATGCCACGACGCTGGTTTTCAGGGTAACAGAGAATGTAAGAATTATTGGATATCGCAGACACGGTCATTACTTACTAAAGTTTCTTACCGATTCTTCTCGGGTCAGCGGTTAGAACCGGAAGTAGTTTTAATTTAATGTGTAACTTAGATCATACAAAAGAGTTTGTTGCTCTTTCAATTTGAATAAAATAATTTGACTTTAATTGAGCGCCTGACAAAGGTGCATTCCACAAGAACGTCGGGAACGTGACGTCGTCCGGCTTTTAAAAAACTTGCTGTTTGTATTTATAGAGAATTCTCGCACTTTTCATATAGTTCTACGGTAGCTGTCCTAGCCGTCACGTTCTCGACAATATAGACTTTGTGTTTGGGTCAAATTCTTTTCGTTGTCTTATTTTGTGTCCCTAAAAAACGTGACACAGTTGTGATTTTTGTATGAGATGATATTTTATTTTCAATTTAGGATGTATGAATTAAAATCTAGCGTGTAAAAGAAATACAAGTGCACCGCATTTTTTTATATACTGAGTCGAAACAGCAACTAAAAGCGTGACAGAGTGGTATGAAACAAGACAACGGAAAGAATTTTGACCCGTTTATTACCGTGGTACTTGTAGTTGGCTGGTCAGCGCTCATTTCATCAGATTCGACGGATGCTGCCGAAGATTGGCATACTGGTTCTGACTGTTCTGATTGCTGGTACTCGATCTTCAAATTCTTTGCTGGACTAGACTGAAATATGACGATATTATCAGAGCCCGGAAAATTCATAGCAAAACAAAAGACTGTCGCAATGAAACTAGCGTGAGAAGCATTTTATTATCGATATCGAGTAAGTTTGTAGTACACCGTGTTTTTATAGATTTCCGTTAAATTAAAGGGAAGCTTATTTAGGTCAAAAAATATAAATTTCTCTAAGAAACTAGTATTTTAACTCTTACTGTTATTGAGTTATTAAAAAAACAAGTTTAATTATTGAATAAGTGTATTGCAACCTTTATTACATCCTAATGAAACTTATTTTGACATGTGCCGTCAGTCACCTGAGGTCTTATTCTAAAGCAGGCCATACACGTAAGGGTGTACCTGACAGGTTTGCCTGTACGTCAACTGTTCAGGTAAACCGGAGCGTGTATGTTACAGAACTGTGCAGGTTTTTGCAACATACACGCTCCGGTTTACCTGAACAGTTGACCTGTACAGGCAAACCTGTCAGGTACACCCTTACGTGTATGGCCTGCTTTAAGGTTCTCTCACACTTGCCATGTCAATTATTATGTATGAAAACGAAAAAAAATTTTTTTACGAAATAAACAAAAGCCGACATACCAAGAAACTTCTATTAATGTACCAAGTAACTTGTCCAATTTAACGGAAATCAATAAAAACACGGTGTATATCAACCACGTCCGAATCAAACTCGTCAAAACGATAGATCAGATTTAAATTACGCAAAATTTACCAATTATATGGACATTTAATGTCCATATAATTGGTCAACGTCAAAACGGTGATCGAAAATAAAATACATGTGTCATTGAGAAGGCATTGTTCGTAGATGGTTTAAAGGAGCATTTAGATCAAACCAGCATTCGCTCATTCTATCCCCCACTCCACGAAATTCGTTCGTTCCACAAAACGTAATTCGTCCTACGAACAAATAAAACATGGAAGCCGCACGCCATATTAAATTGCCTTACAAAAACGGTCCTGAATTTTAGTTGACAACTGTCACCCCCTCTTCAATGCATTACGGTAACGAATTTCAATATCAACCTATAAAAACTTAAACCGCCATTTAAAAATAGTTGTGATTGGTCCATCAAAGTTTTGATTGGCTATATTCTATAAACATTTGTCAAAGATGTTGCGCCGAAATATGCGCGGTGTTAAGACAACGGCTATGTCCTGCCCATCTTGGCACAATTGAACAATTGTTATTAGTTATTGGGGGCATTTTTGAGCTGGCGTTAGACGTCCATGTCATGTATGGTCGAAGAATTCGTCGAAATTCATTGATTTCGTAGAGTAGGGGATAGAATGAGCGAATGCTCGTTTGGTCTAAATGCATCTTAATGCAATGAAGAGCAATTTTCACATGACACATTTTATTGCGATAACTTGAAATAAAATATTCAGTAAATATAATTCGCTTCTTGTTCTTCTACGTTCGCCATGGAATTGTTGTTGTTGTTAAATGAAGGCATTTAAGACATTTAAATATAATATTTACCTACCAAATTAAAAAGACCTAGTTCAGGTTTAGGTATCAAACGCGAAAGCTGAAAAAAAAGAAATAAGATAATAAATATATAAAAAATAGGATTAATATCTTCTTCAGTCACCGCGATGATTACTCACGAAATAATAAAGTTATAAAAACAGATAGACTCGCGTATAATAATTAAATTTAACTTCATCCCGACGTTTCGAACACTTTACAGGGTTCGTGGTCTGCGGGCGACCACGCAAACACCCACCCAACCCGTCGTGCCCATTTACTTGTCAAATGTGATTACATCAATTTTATGGCGCTTGCACATAAATCATGCGAGGTTTTTTCGGCTACTTTCTTTTGTTTCTTGGCTACAAGCCCCCCCCCCCCCCCTCCCCCTTGCGGTCTCACGTCTCACT
>JALPQI010026836.1:0-13971 GCA_025490895.1 Thaumatotibia leucotreta
GATCCCCGTTGCGGCTCCTACCTTGTCCAACGAATATCGTTGGTCATCCAACGCGGGAATGCTGCTAGCATTCTCGGCACGTTTGGGCCGGGTGGTAGCCGGAACGAGGTTTAGGTCTCTACGGTTAAGTAGTTTGTATTTTAGATTTAGTTTAATTTTTATTATTTAAGTCATATTGTTTTTGTAATGTATTTAATTATTAAATTGTGAATCGATTAAATGCACAACATATTTGCGGATATGTTTATCCAAGGATTGTGAAAATACTTTGCGTAACTTAAAACACAAGCTTTTAATATATCGCCTTTTGTAGGTATTTTCTTCCAAAAAACGTCAAAGTAGTTTCTAAAGAGGCTCACTACTAACGAAACCGAAGACCGAGTGGCCGAGGGGTACAGGCATCAGCCGCGAAAGCTGAGTACGTGGGTTCGATCCCCACCTCGGACATTAGGTGATCTTGGTCGTTTTTCTTTGGTATATGACATCTAATATTTATAATTTATGTATACAGGTTGACATCTGGGTTGTGGAGCAAGAGTGAACATGGACGGTCACGCTAAGCAATGTTCTCTGTGGAGCCAACCGCGAAGAAATCTTATTAACTATCAATTAAGTATGAATTCACTCATAAATAACAATTTTTTGCGATTTTTCGGAAATTGGTGTGGCGTCAACACAAAATTGATCAGTAGCCGTACATTTTTTGTATGGTTTTCAAGTATCGTACCTACATGGTGTTGATTTTTATTATATAATTTATAGTTAATAAAGTATGCTTTATTTGTTGTACAAAAATTAACTTATTCTGTAAATAAAAGTAACTGATTTCACTACTTTATTAAAGGAACGAATGAGGGTGATTGGTTGAGTGAAGGTTTCTTCTAATTCATTATTTGACTACTTATATCATATCAGGTAGTCACTCGTTCACCCTTTCTCATTCTGATCCAGGCTGTTCTCTAGGATAGACGTGTTCTAGCTTCCCAGTATACAAATAAAATTACAATAAATAATTAAAACAATGTAATCATATTTGGTATTTAAATTCAAATTTATCCTGGTATATTACCCTAACTTTTCAAAACATGGTACGGCTACTGACCTATTTCGTGCACTGTGACGTCACACACCGATTTCCCTCGAACGCCTCCGCACTCGGCCCAGCCTGCCGGCAGTAATGCGCTTGCCTCAAGTATTCGTTTTTCATTTCATTCGAATGCAAAGGAAAATGTTTAAAATTCAAGATATTATTCAAATGTTTATTTTCTGTCTTTGAGCTTTACTCAATCTGGTCGAATACTCAAAAATTGAGAGCGGAAGTAGCTTAGCGTAGCTGCCTAATTACGGCTGCCTCAATTTTTTTCAATCATATTTGAGAGCACGATCGTAAACAGCATTTGAAGCTTCTTTACAAAATTACCTACTAAACACATTTCGTCATGTTCAAAATTGCCCAGAGGACCATAATATTATGAACTGTGCCCTAAAACTACAAAAAACACAACCCGAAAGGAAAACGACCAATGACATGGATGACGTTTGAGCAAGACCTACAAGAAGCTTATAAAGACGTAGGACAAGACTGCTAGATGAAAATTGCGGTCAAAGAATGCCGACGTCAAATGAATGGTCCATAGGTACATTATTTTGCGCGTCAATATATTTATATGAACTGACCTTTGAAACTGGTGACTTGGAAATAATAAATGTACTATACTCTGTTTGGTTTGGTGTTTAAAAAAAGGTAAACATACTTGCAGTATCTTTTTATTGAAAAATGCATATGAAAATCCAAACTAGGTACCTACTTAATGAATCAAATACAATGTAAATTACTGATTTCCTTGTTATATTATGTATATTTGCTAAAACTTATTTTCTACTCGTAGTTTTTTTTTAAAGTGAATAATGTATATTCTTATGAGAATAAAAGTCTTAAACCATAACCAAACAAAGTATAGGTCAGGTCCAGAAGAAAGAAGATCTTACCTGATCGAACAGATACGTCAAAGGCTCTATTAAATCAGCTAAACACTACAAACAGCAATTTTCTGCTTTCTTTTTAAAAATGGAATACCTACCGACCGTTATTTCTCCAACGAAGCCAATAGAGAAAATGTTCGGCTTAAATTCGCGCTTCGTCGTATGCACACGCCTGCATAACGAGCGTTTTTGTTGTTTTTTTTTCACAGAAATTCAATCGAGTTTCACGTTCCAGAAAAACTGGTAGATTGTTTTTGTAAAACAACACTCTCATTCGTGTTTTAAATTTCATGTGTCAAAGCATATGGTATTCCTTACGAATGGCTTGATTATTTTAATAATTAGAATCCTAACCAGACTTTTGTGCGTACGATTTTTATTTTAGTATTATAAATTTGTTTTCTCAGAAATGCTCTGTAATACAAAGTCGAGTTTTCTTTTAGAATAATGCAGAATATAATATACATATACAATACAAGTTCATTTTTAAATAAAAGGCGGCAACAAAATAGATGTGCCGTTCCCGGTAACATCACCTAAATCGTCCTATACGGTATGGTGAAAAATCCCTGTTGATTTTTTTTCTACAGCAAACATTGAAAACTTAATAGAGAGGCGGCGAATTGGTGTACTTTATTTTAATAAAATTGCGTAATGTGAAACTTTTTTAGAAAACCATTAGATACTAGAAGCTTTTGCAAGCTTCAAATTAAACTGAATGAACCTCAGATGGCTCGTTGATATGTTCTGATTGCTGTATTAGAATCGATTGTAAAAAAAGCAACAAATTCATTTTAAAAAGTTAATCATCTAACAACGATAACTGGCCTGCTAATTAATAATAATACCTAATTATTTTGTATTAAAAAAATCTACCATCAATTAAAATTATGTAGAAGGTCGTTAACTTAAGAATTTCCTGAGCATTTTCAGAAACGTGAACTCGTAAATGAATGGGCTCGCTCGGCAACCTCGTTAAAAAGTTCCAACAAATATTAGTTTTGGGCGAGATTAAGAGATAACTTCGTTCCGTTTAGTCGAGTTGAGGCTAACTTTGTCTCAGAAACTAGTTTTAGCCACGACTTTTTGTAACTTTCGTAATGTGGTGATAATTAATGGATAAGGCTGTACAGCATTTAACAGTGCAGCCTGACAAGTGACAAAGGTAAGGGTATATTGGTTGCTAGAAAAGTTGAAATAGCCCCTGGTGGGCAAATTTCTTGACTGGCAATAATATCAACTCGATTTGTTTGTAGAGGTACCAACAAACTGAGAATCTATCAAAAAGAGACCGCGTTGTAACAGGCAAAATCTGTCTGATTTAGTTTCTTCTTTTCTAAGAAGGCTAAATGCTCCGATTCTTAGACCCAAAATATGACTATTTCGTTGACAATAAAATATTAAGCTGAATCTGGAGGTTCCGAGTTGAAATCCCGAAAGGCACTGATCGTGTGTTTATTTATCATAAATACTTGTTCCTTGGTTGTGGCTATCTAGTATCTATGTATTTATATGTATCTATGTATTATATATATCGTTGCTTGTCGTCGCGTACCCACAACACAAACCTTATTTGAGTTACCGTGGGCCGCTTTGTGTAAAGGTGCATTCAGACCAAACGAGCATTCGCTATTCTAAGTAATTCTAACCCCCTATTCGTTGATTTCGTAGAGTTGGGATAGAACAGCGGATGCTCGTTTGGTCTGAATGCATCTTAAGATGTCCCAAGATACGTTTTTTTCCAACACAACCAATCAAGATCGACAGAGTATTGCCCCCACACCAACAACACCATTTTCCCTTTGCATGTAAACATTTGCCAACATCAAAGTTTTCGTTCTCGCAAAACACAGGATATTTGCTCTCAATTCGAGTTTTCTTTTCCAGGCCTTTCCAACAACGTAAATGTCACGTTTCAAATCAAACTCACTGTAAAGTTTCGATCAGTTTCGATCTGCGAAATCCAAAGGTAATCCTACCGTTTAGTAATATCACACGCCTCGATAATAATCCCTTGAGCCATAAATTTAAAGAGCCAGAATATTTACGAGGTGTTCCGACGTTTGTCGCGCTTAAGATAAACAGTACCTTAACTCATCATTAATGATCGTTATCAACGTGCGGTATTGGTGGCAAAGTATGGTAGACAGAAAAATCAAATATTAGGTATTTTATCAATTATTAATATTTCAGAAATTATAGTCATTTTGATTATAATAATTAATTATCATTACAGTAGGTACACATTTTGAATGCACCTACCATGTGACCAAGTGGCTTATCATGGTCCCGTTTTATCTACTTATCGTGCTACGCGTCACTTTCGCAATTGTATACTTGTTAGAACGTGACAGCAACGCTGACAAACGATTAGACGCGATACATGTGTGAGGAAATTGAATGTTGATAGGTGCACCGTTTAATTTTTTAGCCATGTTGTAGACCACACACGGTCTATACAATTTAATTTATTTATTACCATTAACATTAGCACTAACAGTTATATCTTAATTATGCTAACTGGCGGGTTGTTGTTTAGTGTGTGGTCTACAACATATCATCGACGGTACACCTACCATAATTATGTCTGTACATATAATCGGCGTTGATACACAGTAGGGTGGGTCACTGATGTATGAAGAAAAAAAAAGTATTTGTTTTTTACTGGGCACAGTTGTAAATAGTTCCGTAATTAGGTCGACAAAGAGTGTGCAAAATTATTTGGACATCGGAATTAATTTTCTGCCTCCGGATCTAATTTAAAGATTTCATAGAAACTTCAGTACATTTTGTACTGAGCACAGTTGATATCTATGTTTTTACTTTTTGTTGCAACATGAGCTATGTTTGAGTATTGTGTTTACCTGGAAATAGCTTTTCTATAGTTATGGAGCCAAAAGAGACGAAAAAAAAGTCGAAAATAATAACTTTTTTTTTGAAGTCCCATACATTTTAGAAAATTTCTACTCAAATCCGGAGGCAGAAAACCTTAAATTAAAAATATAATAAAAATAAGAGTGATAATCGAACATCAAATGACACCGTTTTGTAACTGTTCCCTCCAGAAAATCGAAATTTTTGAGAAATGACCCACCCTAATACACAGTCAAGATACTGGACATGCACGTGGTAGTTTTACTACCACAGCGTTCCCAGTTACATGCTAAATACCCCGCCTGGGTCTTTTGCCCCCATCTCACCCTTTCGCCTTCAGGTTTTTAATGGCTATATTAACGAAGTTTGCGAACGTACGTACGTGTATTATTTTCTGTTTCTTGTTTTTGAACCATTAATCCATTTCATTACTTTCGCCTCAAGACACGTTGAATTTGTTTTCGAATTTTATGTTCTGTATATTTTTTTAATGAAATCATATTGAGATGACGGGACGACTTAGATTCGTATCAGAAAAAGTCGCAGGTGGCATAATGACGAATTTCAGGAAATAGGGGATGGTTTCGCGCAGTGCTGGGACACTTCTAATGGCTGTTTAAAAAAAAACTAAATTCTTAATCAACATCTATAAAACTTCATTCCTACAGAATATAAGAAACAGGGGCAAATTGAAACCTAATTTGTGCATATTTCATAGATAAATAAGAAATGTTTTCATCACTTTTAGGATTAGTCCTCTTCTTCTTCTTTGTCGTTAACACTCTTTCCAGAGTGGTCGTGGTCATCACTTCAGCTGTTGGTGGCAAGCTTTACAACACGTCGCCACTCCTCTCTGACGGCCGCCCTCCTCGTGCATTAATTAGTAGGTATAGCTTATTCTGATCCAGTTTTAACGCATCGAAATAACTATGACAGCAAAACATTCGGACCCCATTCTAACTCTTTCTAACCTATTTCATACCTTACTAATAATTAGTTTCGTTTCATCACATTTTAAATTTAAATATTTGTACTGGGAATAGCAAGGGACGGGCGATATTATAGTATTGTCTTAAATTTTGACTGTTTTATTTTATTGGAGTCATTGATAGTTTAAATTTTTATTAGGTTCTCATGTAATATTTTTTTGTAAGAGTTGTTTTTGTATGACAAATAACATATTTAGCCCTTTTCGTCTTGCTGGTCAACTATAATGACCACCTAGTATGATTAAAAACAAATCTTAATATGAACGAATTAGTCCTCATATTTGAACGACTGTGACACACAGAAATAAACATAAAATAATATTATTATCACACATATAATATTAAAATACAATAGTTTCATTATCATCATTAAATTTATATTGACTTTTACCAATATTAACCACTTGAGAGTAATCGGTCTCTGTATTATGCTTTGACATTTGATTTGACATGACTAATAGGGTAATTTTTGATTCTGAGAAATTATATAATTCCCTTGTATCCTACGCAGTGGAAGTCACGGGCAACAGTTAGTTTTTAAACATTTGATTAATCTGAGAACCTTCGAGGCTTGCTTGCCCCACACTAATTGAAACACGAAATGCATTAGGCATAGCCTCTAATTGGTAAATTAAAAGCCATCAGAACAAATTAGACGCTATTCCTGGCTCCAGCGATTTAATTAGGATTCAATTAAGAACTATTTAAGTTGTGTATGATATGATATGTTATAAGAAATATAATTTATGCTGCAGACAGACCGACAGTCGGACATGGCGGAACTGTGTAAGGGTTCCTAGTTTACTACGGAACCTTAAAAAAAAGAGGGGGTGGTTCCTTCGATACATGTAACTGACGGATAGTAACTTTTTTCCGATGTACATAAGCGTGTGAGGCATGGATGGACATATTTTTTTAATTGATATAAAGATTTCTTAGTTTAAACAGTTTTGATTTTGTATATCTTTATTATTTAAGGTGTGGCAATGAAGATTTATTAATATTATCTCCTTTGTTTCACGGACTATTACTTTCCGGATTTTTGATAGGCTTGCGCGGGGATACAGATCCAACACGTAGAGGCCTTTTGAAGAAATTTGCTATGTTGTACACCTGCTGCAACACATTCAAGGACACAAAAATAGATATCCGTGAACCGGTCCCAGCAGGCATATAGAGGCTATTGGAGTTATGTAAGAGACCAATGGGTTATGGTGATGAAGGTTGGATGGATAGGAGATGGAAATATAGAAAAGAGGTCCGGACACCTGCCATAACAATGATTTATCTTTACTATCGAGGCAGGCGGCGACTTGCTGCCGACCAGATGGGCCCTCATAAATGCCTTCGCAAGTGACAGCCAGGGGCAACACCAGTGTAAGCAGCTAAGGAGTGTAGAGTGGTGTACACCGCTTTCTGCGCAGTGGCTTGACAGCCGACACCAATTCGCGACTGGGAGGACTCGCGAATGAGCCCCCTTAAACATCTAGTTTATTCTACTTTTTAGTGTTCACCCCAATGTCCTTTACTTACTTCGTATACAACATAAATAAAACACCCTTTTTAGTTCAATTTTATTGTCTTTGGTTATACAAAAACATGGATTAATTTTTAAAATAATTTACAAAAAACACATTTATTATTTAATAAATACACCGTGTTGACTAAATTGTACACTGATAATAATAAATTTATATTAATTTGCGAGATTTAATTCTATTTGACACTTCGTACATATTCTTTCCATAAGACAGGGTTCCACAAATTTCACAGTCTGGTTGGTCACTTGACTAAAAAAGGGAGAACAGTAGTTAATCAATATAAATAATACTTAATGAAGGTTTTACGATTTTTCCTCATATTTGAAACTAAATCGAGACTTAATCGAGTATACCTAAGTAAAACTTAAGCAAATGGCTTGTTGAATGAAGTAGCGCACAGAATTCGTACGGCACTTAAAGGTGCGTTTAAACCAAAAGAGCATTCGCTGTTCTAGCGCCCGTCCTAAGAAATCAATCAATCACGTTTTGTGTACCGATCGAATTTCGTAGAGTGGGAGGTTAGAACAGCGAATGCTCTTTTAGTTTAACCGCACCTATTCCAATGTGGAACGTCAAATTAAATATCGATCGCAAATCCGCTCACCCAGCGTGGTGAATATGGGTATTAGCGCCTAATGCGTCCATACGAATAAGTAATAGGAGAGCTATATTGTCCAGCAAAGGACTAAATTAGGCTGTTGATGAGTGTGTGCACCGTCAAATGAGTTATAACTACACACGTTACTCCTAGTTGCACCAAGGGCTCTAGCTAAGGTGCCATTCGGTAAGCGCATGCGATAAATAGTAATAAACGATATAATCAAACGAAAAATCACGGGATTTTCAATGTAAATACGAAAATCGACACGTGGCTTTTCGTACGAATCTCTCATTCTAATACTCGTACATTTACGAATATTACTTTTTCCTTATCGCATGCGCTTACTTTATTTTTAAGCTTCGCACTCAACGTTACGCCCTTTAGTCGCAGACAGGCTCAAGAATGCAAGTCCCGATTTAGTTTAAAATAGTACTTCATAATAAATTATTTCCAATAGACACGTAAAAAAATACAGTAAGCATTCCACACTCGATAGAGCTCCCATCAGTTCCCAACTCGACAAGAAGGCCGTTTGTAGGTAATAACTTATAAAAACGTCTCGATCGCGTTTACGTTTTCATCGTCATTTGTATGAAATGACGATGAAAAACGTAAGCGCGATCGAGACGTTTTTTACAAGTTATTACCTACACTCAGCCTTCAGAAGTCACAGACTCTCACTCAATGCTCAGTTTATACATGTATACCAATTGATCATAACGAACTCATTAAATCTAACTCGAAAACCGTTGTACATTTGGTCAGTTTAATTGCGATACACTTGCAATCAATTTATTTTATAACTATCAAATATCTTTCGCACTCACAGTGCTAAACCATACGAAATAATAAAAAGCAACACTATTGGAATGTCATGGGATTCTTTTTTTTTCATATTTATAGGAAATATTTGGCACTGCCTACTCACATTTCATGCACTTACGTATTAAGTAAAAATCCATCGAATAGGTATCTACCTATCTATTACTCTTAATATCTGCCAAACCTATTAGTGTCCTTTAGATTTTTATTTTAGGTAAGTACATCACTACAAATACACGACAATATTTTAATTAAATATTTCAGTTCGTTTTACTCCCTTGTCATTTAGTTAATGATTTTAAAATCGACGTCTAAAAATTACTTTAATTAAACGCAGGTCTTGCTTAAATATAGCGTACCTCAAATATTCTCATACCTACGGCCAATCAAAATATATAAAAATACCTCACAGGTATTTATAAAAATAGCGACCAAACCATATTTTTATTTCGTTTTTAAATATTCTTTTACATTTTTCATTTGGTTGTTTATTTTGAAATAATCAAATCCATGTACCTAATTTTTTTTAATGATCAAAACATATTCAACGAGAAAAATAAAGCGACATAAAGATTTACTTTATAAAAGCGAGCTAAAATATTTGAGGTAACTATATAAATCTACAGATGTAGTGAGAAATGACTTGCCTTCGGAAACGTTCGTCAACGTCATGCTGTTTCAGTCTATCTCACTGAGACTGACAGTAATAGCTGTCATGCTACTTCAGTCAGACTCGGTGACACTGTCTGAAACAGCATGTGTTTACGAACGTTTCCGAAGGCAAGTAATTTCTCACTACACCTGTACAATGGAATGTGTAACACATAGGAGTATTTTGTACAAAATTGCTCTCAAATTATACAAATTCCACTTCAATATCGCAAATTATTATTACACTTAAATGTCATTCCACTAAAATTTCACTAACTATTCGATCGCCAAATGTATTAATTTATTTATTATTAATAAACGATCACTTTGTACAATAACTTATTATAATAAAATTATTTAAATTTTAAAATACATGTAATCTGAAAAAGCGATTGCTATAAAATTTATTGCGAATAGGTAAGTCAAAGAAATGTGCTTCGAGATGAAGAAGTCGATATCAAGATGTTTGGAGCAAAACACTTATGTCACTAGCAAATAGATTAAAGTCTTCAAGACTCTCCTATGACAGCATTATATTTTATCCCTATTTACTACTATGGCGTCTTAGCAATGATTAATTTATCTCAAATAAAATATAATACATAATTCTGTTACTCAAGAAATATAGGTAGTTATATAAAAACAAAGATCATGTTCCTGATAATATTGGGTAACAAATAATAGAAGTTATCTGTTTTAAAGGCAGATCAAGTATTGAAATTTGATATAGAAAATAGGGATTATTGAAATTTAGTGAATTAAATAATTAATATCGAGGGTTGCCTTTATGATCTGAAAAACCAGTCAGTCCCTTGTGAAGTAGCTATTTGTTGTCGTTTTTTTTGTCGTAATCAAAAATGATGCTATGTGTTTGTACACGGATGGCAACAATTCCAACGTAAGGTTTTCAAGTAAATCAGCTGTGAGAGACGGATATAACGATACGGTATAGATACAGGTTAAGTGTTCTATGTTAGACATTTTGGCTAACGGAACTAAAAACTTGATGGTTTGAAAAAAAATTGAGACATCTTTTTCATGTGTGAGGTGTGAAAGTATAAAATAACTTTGAGGAAATGAGTTCAAAAGTCAATAGCTATTTTGAAGACATGAATGCATACACACTTACAATGTTTTTAAAAAGGGAGCGAATATTTTTTGGCTCCATACAAATGAGATGATTAAGAATTGCATAGCACTCCTATAAAATTGTATACTTATTTATAGGACCAGACGGAAAGACGCAGTTTATTATAATAAGGTACAGGTATTTGTTTCTTGATAACTATCTATTTTTATTGCTCATAATTTTGTCACTTCATCATATTGTGTTTCAGTTGCGCGTAAGGCGTTGGTTACTACGAATTTTAATGTGCATATAATAATCGAATGATAATATGGCAAAATACCCTGTCAGTAGAAAAAGGAGGCAAATTAAGAAAAAAGTTGTCTGCCCTCAAGAGTTTTTTTATTACGCACCTTTTTTACTGCCAAGTTGATTTAACTTAAATTGCCGCATCGTTTAATTTTTAAATATCCTATTCAATAAATGTTACTTATATTAAGTTTCATTAAAAAGAGTTTAACGTACGTTGAATACGTGAGTTTACCGTAAAATAAACTTGATACACACAAATATACAATCGCTGAGTTACTTAAAGCAGTAAAGGGAAATATCACAATACATTCCAGTGACAAAATTTCGGAAGCGTATAATGTTGATTATTTTTATAAGACAGTATTTTCCTCGTATCAAAATGATCACAATAATACAACAAATAAAAAAAACTATGACTTAGAAAACCACGGAATAAAATGTAACAGTAAAATAAAGGTTAATTAAATCTGTCTGAAATATTTCCAAATACACACAAAACTCTTTAACGTACAGTAGGTATTACACGTGTAAAAGGGATCCTGTAAAAGGTTGAGTCTACAAGGCTAAAACTACAAATAATTATTACTACAATAAACACCACCAAGAAAACGCTCGTATAGGTAAAACTAATTTACTGTGCGCGTTGACAATATACGATTAGGAATTAGAATTAATAACAAAATACGTTACAAATCGTTTATAATCTGTTCATTTAGGTATTTTAATAAAGATAAACAAAATATTTGTACATTTTTGGATCCCTATAACATCTATTGGTTGACCAACCAAATACAAAACCACCTGGATCTGACACTGAACGATCTAGCATTATCTTACTATATTTGATCGCGTCATATTTTTATAAACCTTCAATTAGATCAAGGAGCCATGTGAAGGTAATTTTTGTATACAATAACTAAAATACCTAAAAGAACGGACTTATCAATATTGAAAGACTGTTCAGAAGCAACAATATCATTTCAAGGTGATCTTAATTTTATACGATGTTGAATTTTGAATACCCACGTAATTGTTCAAAGCCTTATTAAAATGAATATTTAAGACAATGTATAACCTCAATAAAAAAAACTTAAATGACAATTGTAACAATCAACAATCCACGAGCGTGAGATGCACTGAGAGTTGAATACAACCAACCAAACCAAGTTGAACCAAATAAAAGTCTTTTCGAAAACACAGGTACTTTGGAAACGTACTTGAACGTATTATTTTAATTATATAATTATGTAGGTAAATATCAGGTTTTCGATAATATTCAATACATTCTAATATTATGATTACAAATAAACGATTATTAACGTTTCTCATGATAAGAATACCTAAAAGAGACATGTGCCTACCTCGCCAGCAACATAAATGCACACACATACAATAAACAAAAGGTTATAATGTGTTAAACGAATACATGGTATGCTGTCCTGAACCATGGTAAGAAAGAAATGCATATTATTTCATAGGCCTATTAACATTGTGAATGTCTTCATTTAATTTGTAACGTATTTTGATCTCATCGCTGAAAAAACTACGCATTTTACATTTAAAAATGATATTAATTCGAAAAAATAATATGTTTTATTTAAAACAAAATTCATAGAAAAATTAAGATTCAGAAAACTATAGTCATATGGCATTAAATGTTTTTGAAAATATATGTAAAAAAAATATAACTCATTTGTTCTTAAAAAACACATAGAAAATAAATTTTAAAAGAGTCTCAAGTGCAGGCACAAATCGGTTTTTGCCAATAATATATATAATTATATTATATAATGAACTTTGGGGGTTTAGCTGGTCACTTTTTATTTTGTCTATAAACGATATAAATATACTGTTATTTTGAGTACCTACATACGTATTGTAAATAGGTAATTTTATATAACCTTTTGAATCGAGCGTTTTTTTATATCCTTGTATTCGGAAAACAATGATAAAATGCGTAATTTTCCGCAATTCGTGTAAATTTATGATAATTTTAAATCCTATCTTAATTATGTATGATATAATACTCTATCTCTACACATATATATATCATATGAATAAATCGGTTAATAAAACCCCATTCACAACAGAGGAACGTTGTACGACACTCATAGATTCGACTTTATATTACATAATTCATATAGGTAAATACTTACACTCGCTTGTATATGTCATAATCATAATATTCACTATGTTTATTAATATAATGCAGATACAAATACAGTATATACTATTTATAGAATTAAATGTCGCTTTTTACAATATTACTCTTTTTTATATTTAAAGTACACATATTTAGAATTTTAATATCCCGCTTTTATTCGTGACATATATACCTATAAGATCCATTTTACAGTACTTTTTCATAGACTAATCGCAGATTCGAATCTAAAAAGTGAGACATTAGTTTTAATAGGAAATCGTCTAATTTGTTCATATCGTTGTATGCTTAAAAGTTTCTTTTATAGACTTAAAAAAATGAAATCGACAGAGAATTTTTATTCTTATTAATTACAAACAAACATACAAATACGGAAACGAAATGATGATATATATTGAGAAAGGTTCCTTGGAAATTGATTTGTGTCTTTTGTCACAGTAGTTGCATTCACAATACACCCAGGACATAATTTAAAAGCAAAAACAAAATCAACAATTTCATTTGTAGTTTTAGTTTTTCAGTCGTAGTATAAAGTTGAATTTAAAACGGTGAACATTGAAATCCTGTGAAATTTTCCATTTACGGGATTTTACTAGTTATTGCAATAATGAAAGCAAATAAAAAAACATTTGTGACTACTAAATCGATTCCAAGGTCACCTCTTTAATATATTTCGTCATAAACAATCAGTACCACCGAATATCAAGTATTGCTTAGAATCACTATAATTAATACTAAGATAAAACACACATCAAGTTGAAAATCAAGGCAGAACTCTCTCTGTTCTATAAACTATTCGTTTATGCACACAACTTAGAACTAAGTTACGACAGATACAAGAACAATGACTTTGGCATTGGCTTCAACGCCAAAAACAAAAATTATAGAATAAATTTAAAATAATATACAGGCTTCAAATGGTCAGCTCTTTACTTATAAATCACACGGAATTTGGCAATGACAGTCCATCA
>JALPQI010026838.1:0-13884 GCA_025490895.1 Thaumatotibia leucotreta
GTAGGGTTTTGAATTTTATTATAAGATTGTAGCTAAGTCTAAGGCACAGAAAGTCTAAGGCTAGGGGTCAATAGCAAAAAAATTTTTCATAGTTATAGGCCCTTAGTGAAAACAAAATTTAACGTCATAATTTTTGTGTTATGAATATGAAGTAAAATTTTGTGTAAGAACTTTTTTGGCAGTGAAAAAAGGCGAGAAACTCTAATTTTTTATGAGCGACAATATACAACAATACGCACCCACATTTTTTTATTTTGCCGCCTTTTTCTACTACCAAAAATTGTTAGACAGAGTATACCACATAGTTTATATCACTAACTTTCGTAACACAATTGACGCGAATTGCTAGTGTGATGGGCACCTTTGCATCGTAAAGATCGCGGGTAGAGCAACGCGGGGTTGTTTTAGGAATTATTATGTTTAAGTGTGCATCTAATCTTTATGTATTTAATTGTGTGTAGATTTAGGTTTAAAATGTAATTTGGATTATTTTATTTATTTAGTGTTTAAGGTGTACCTATACCTACAGTTTCACTGCTCCTTGTAGCCATGTTTTTGAAATAATTTCAATAAGGATTGACGCGATCGTTATTTTTGTTTTAATTAAGACCTTAACTATGTCCATTTTTGTTGCAATCGACCCATAGAAGGTGGTTTTGGTCTTTGGTCATCAAATACCGGTAGGAAATCTTATTTGTTTTGTAGCACTTATGGCTGTATCTATACTCTGTTAGGTTAGGTATTTAACTAAATGTAAGCAATCTTGCAGTATCTTTTTATTGAAAAAGGTATTCGAAAATCAAAACTAGGTACTTAATGAATCAAAACAATGTAAATCACGGTATTTCCTTGTTATATCATACATATTGTCAGCCTCCGTAGCCTAGTTGGTAGTGACCTTGCCTACGAAGCTGGAGGTTCCGGGTTCGAATCCCGGCGAGGGCATTCTTTGTGTATTTATTTATCACAAATGTTTGTTCCTTGGTCATGGCTGTCTATGTATTTAAGTATCTATATGTATCTATCTATTATATATTGTCGCCTGGTACCCACATCACAAGCCTTAATTGAGCTTACCGTGGGACTAGGTCGATTTGTGTAAGATGTCCCAAGATATTTATTTATTTATATTTGCTAAGACTTATTTTCTACTCGTTGTTTTCAATCGTTGCGTATAAATATGTAAATTTACCTGTTTTTTTTTATTAGTTTGGAGCTTATAAAATTGTTATATTCAAATAGTCTGTAAGAGTTTCACTATTTACGATACCTATCGGAAGATGACCCGCCTTTTTCGGCACAGTAAAAATGTGGGTTCGCAAACTACAAGGCTAGCTTGTCATAAATATGGAACGTATTAATATCATAATACCATGTATGAAATATGCACTGCGAAGTTGTAACCGGTTCCCGGAATATAGAATATATCCGAGATTTAGATTGCGCACATGCTGCAGACGCTGGACAGACACCATGCTATTGAATTATGAAGGCTTTGGGCTATTAATATGAATGAGCTAAATCTTCTATGTTCTGTTATCAATGTCGGCATTTTACTAGAAGTTAGATTTGCACTCACACCATATAAGCCGTTTACCATTAGACGTACTTTCTCTTTGTCGTATTTAAGATAAGTATACGAGTATAGGCCACTTATTTAAAATAAGTCTCATGGCCCCAACAGACTTCAGTACCTGCGCATTTATGTACTCACGTGTCTCATTTTTACTTAGCTAAATGTATTTTTTTTATGTGACGAAGGTAGACAACTGATCTCTCAGCTCACCTGATGGAAAGCAGGAACTGAGTCCCATGGACGTAGTGACCAAAAAATCGCCTATGCGCTGCCTACCCTGAGGACTTAGATGGATTGCCTCTATCTATGCC
Organism: Thaumatotibia leucotreta; assembly: GCA_025490895.1. Taxonomy (NCBI): domain Eukaryota; kingdom Metazoa; phylum Arthropoda; class Insecta; order Lepidoptera; family Tortricidae; genus Thaumatotibia; species Thaumatotibia leucotreta. The sequence continues at coordinate 1,888 of JALPQI010026838.1, forward strand.
AGTAATTACACCGGCTATCTTAGGCCAGTGGCTAACCCCCAAACCGGAACACAGTAGGTACTAAGACGGTGGTAGCAATCCGGGCGAACCTTCACGAGGTCCTACCACCCGAAAAACAAAACGTTGATTGTTGGACTTTTGATTTATTTTTTATGCACGAACAATTTTAAAATATCCTCTGATAAAAGTTTCGAGTTTAATTTCGTGAATAACTTGAGCCGTCCTTTTTCTTTGAATTCAATTCCCTTAAGAGTTGCTCATTAGCAATCAATTAAGTACGAATTACTTTTCGCATTTTAATCTTTAACTCAGTGTAATTTGTATAATCTGATAATATACACGAATTCCTAAATTATTAAAACTCTTTGAATGCCAAAAACAAGTAAAGTGGCTTTTTATTGTCGTGTCTACCAGGCTAGCAAAACCTAATTGGTCACTATTAAGAATAGTACAGTCATGTCTAATAATATGTACACATTTCGGAACGTATGTCAAAGGCATAAGGTTCAAAACCGTATACATATTATTAGAGCCGACCGTACATGTTCAGGCCTTAATCAAAACAAAAATCACGATGGCGTCAATAGTGTTACGAAAGTTAGTATACCTACCATATAGTTTATAATATCAAGCAACCTTTAGCAGTAGAAAAAGGCCGCAAATTAAAAAAAATGATCGCGCGTATTGTTGATCGCTCATAGAAAATTTGATTGTGTTGCCTATTTTCACTGTTAAAAGTTGTTACACAAAATTTGACATCCATTGTTCATTAGAATCATTAGTCGATCGAATGGAATAGATTAATGGTATCAATTGGAATGTGGGTCACATTTTGACGCCTGTGGGAAAGCGTTCAAAAGGCTATTTGAATCAATCGCAGTGCCATAAAACACAACCACGTAACATAATTTGGAAACTAAAACACGAGAACAAGTGATTATTGGTTGGTGTTTAGACATTGAATTTATACATAACTACCACTAGTTAGTTATTTGTGCATCAGCTCTGTGCAGTTGGCTCGTTATGGACTTGTTAATTGGAAAGTGTAGGCATGGTAGGCAGTCGAGTTATCAAACTATTTGCATAATGAACGGAGTTTAGTTAATAAAAACTTTAAAATTCCTTTGGAGTTAAGATGTATGGAAATATCCATTTTATAAGGTTTGAGCATTTTCGCGAGAAGAGATCCAAAAAAAAATTTTTTAAACGTAGGTAAATTTAATGTTTTCCTACTCAGAATAACGAGTTCTTTCAATCTAGGAGAAAAAAAGTACAAGAAAAAAAACCGGCCAAGTGCGAGTCGGACTCGCGCGCGAAGGGTTCCGTACCATTATCAATTTATTATTAAAAAAATACAGTTAAATCAACCTACCTCAAAAACTATAGGAGATAATTTAATCAAACCAAAAATCGTTGATAGAGTTTATTATTGTGCATAACATATATTTTTTTTAGAAATTTATATCGCTTAGTTTAAAAAATAGAGGGGGGGGGGGACACATTTTTCAGACTTTGAGAGCTGATATCTCGAAAATGAATTGCTTAAATAAAAATGAGATTTATAAACCTTGGTATCATTTTCAAAGACCTTTCTATTAATACCCCACACGCTTATAAACAACTAAAAAAATTTTTCCATCCCTCAGTTACATGTATGGAGGGCCCCCACCCCAATGGTTTTTTTTACAATTTAGTATCATAATCCAGTAGCGGTTCGTACAACACATATCCTTACCAAAGTTCGTTACTGTAGCATTTATAGTTTCCGAGTAAATCGGCTGTGACAGACGGACAGACGGACAGACGGACAGACGGACATGACGAATCTATAAGGGTTCCGTTTTTGCCATTTTGGCTACGGAACCCTAAAAAATGGTCCCATATTTTTCATACATTTTACATGCTCTCCACTTTGTAACCGCTGTACAAAGTGTTTGAAAAACGGTTACGTAATAGAAACAAAAATTTGGGACACTTTTTTTCTTCTAGTAGGATCGAAAGAGCTCGTGATTCTGAGCAGGAAAAACATAAAATTTACCTGTTTCAGAAAAATAAGTTTTTGTATCTCTTCTCGCGAAAATGCCCGTTTACGACTATGGAAAAAGTGATGGGTGTATATATATTACTGGAAATGGTTAGATATAACTTTGGTAATCTGATATAAAGTGGACTGCAGTCTCGTTTCACTGATTAAGTTTACTTTATTTTAGGCGATTCCGGAAGGCTTATTTCATTATGTCCCGCCGGTTCCTAAAAACCCTAGTGTAGTGTAGAGTTCATCCCCTAAGTGGGCGAAATGGATGTCGAAGGTTTGTACAGAACAATTTGGACGACATTTTGCTGTTGGTATACATATTCAAGGTGGGAATGAGTATGGCGACAGATTTTACCCATGCATTTTAGAAGTTAAAAGGAGGAAAACATATTACAATGTCTCGTGTAACCTTTAATCATGTGACAAAAACCTAAAAAATATTAGTGTTTTCGACTTTTTGAATGTGATTATGCATGACCAGTAAAACATTATAAGAAATTTATTTTAGAGTATATATTTTTTAAGTGGAATATTTTTCGCAAAGTATTTTTATAACTATTCTAATGTCAATCACTGGGTATGCATGGACAAAACAGCATAGAAAAGCTGAATCCAGAAAAAAAACACATAACATTTTAATCTCAAAATGTGGTGAGGAATACACCTTTAAACTTTGACGGCGTACTCATTTCCCATCCAGTACATAATTATGCTGGTAAATAAAAAAAACATTCATGAACACTGGTCGGCATCATTGTAAGTATATGCTTGCTTTGGTCGTGGTGTTTGGCTATGATTAAACAACGCGTATAACAAGTAAGTAAGTTTTAAATCCCTGCGCTAAATGCGAGGCAATTTGTACCAAATTTGAAAAGTTAGAGAATAATTCTCCGAGATTAGTGTCCGAGAGAGATTTCGACGTCATTGTTGGAACAAGTTGCTAAAGCATCGCGTTAAGTGCCTCCTTAATTGTAAATAAGAACTTTTCTTTATCAATTAATTGTGCTTGGTAATTTAGAGGATTTTTTCACAGTTTTAAAGTAGCTTCCAAGCTTTTACTTCGGCTGAAATGCTGCATACTACTCTTTGCGTTATTAATCTATTTAAAACTGAAAAACGTTTACCTACGGGCCAAATTGTATAGAATTCTGTTAATACTCACTCAGTGACGACCTGAACCTTCTTTTCTTATCCAAAAAGAATACATAATGCCAATCCATTTTAAATTGAATGCAAATCAAGTTGACCCAAAATTCTAGTAAATTAGAGATCCCGGCCATTCGACTTAAGACGGAATTCATCAAAATTAAATTCAATTATTATTATACTCCTAAATCAAAATCGACATCCAAGGAATTTGCATAAAGTTAGAGTAGCACAATGCAGTGGTTCCAGGTGATATTCTGATCCATGAGCCCGTCTAACTTTAGTGTATCTTCAGAAGCGACGTAACTGTTTAATAATCTATTGAAACTTATGAGTGCTGAACGAATCCATATGTTATTTATTATACGGTTATAATATAACCGTTAAAACAACCGTTGTATTAACGTACCTAGTATCTACCCGTAATTTATGAATAAACGATTGAGTTGAATTAGTATGTAGAAACACTTGCAAACGGAACGAATAACACTGGAAACAAAGGATAAGTTGTAAATCCTCTATAGCTCATTTGGTAGAGTGGTGGATCCAAAGCCGCAAATTTCAGTGTCGCTAGAGGGTTTTTCTTTTATTTCTAATTCTTTAATAGCCCTCTTTAACTATAACTAAATCAATTTTATGTAAAGTTAGACTTGCATTTATTCATGTGAATATTTGAGTCATTCAATATTATTTTTAATTTATTCACTGACTTTTGGTCAAGACATCACAGAACATCTATCAATAATTAGCATTTGGTTCATTTTTCAATCCTTTTGCGATCAGATTAAATTTCTTTGTATTAGTCTACTCCGATTCAACAAAAAAAAAAATTGTCGTTAAAATTACTAAGTTCTCTGAGCTAAAAACAAATCAAACTGAAAATTTAATAAAACTATTAGTTCGTTAAAATACGAATTTTCTTGGTCTTTACAGAACTTTCCTGAAAACTTGTTACCAAGTCGCGATCTTATGGTGATTGAGTCACAATTTATTGTTATCGGAGTCGTTGCGAGGACATGGTGTGGGCGGCTAATTAATCACAACGCTTTGTGTTGGGCCAAAGTCCAATTTACATGACAAGGCGCAGGACATGGGTCAGCCAGATAAAACGTAGCTTTGATCAGTTCGCGGCTGACGTGTTTGAAGACGGCTATATTTTGTTGAGATTCTATTTGATTATTTCAGGTATAAATAATTAAATAATTTATTAACAGAATTCCCTGCTAGGCTACGCAGTATACGAGTATGTATTGCATTTGGGGAGCATTATTATCTAGGCAAATGCATTATATAAACAATATCGACAATTTTATATTTAGTTATATATAAGCTCCTTGACACTTAAAATGTATTGGTAAATGAGACGCGTTTAGTTAAATTTACAGATATGAATGTCCAGTTTATTAATCTATTGTTAGTTACCTAAGTACTCTGTTATTTACGGTACCAGTCATAAAATAACTAATACAATAGTAGGTACTGCGTACAAATTCGGGTTGTATCTACGAACTCGTTCTTAAATTCAGTTGACTTTATAAATAATAAATAAATAAATAAATATCTTGGGACATCTTACACAAATCAACCTAGTCCCACGGTAAGCTCAATTAAGGCTTGTGATGTGGGTACTAGGCGACGATATATATAATAGACAGATACATATAGCTACTTATATACATAGACATCCATGACCAAGGAACAAATATTTGTGATAAATAAATACACAAATAATGCCCTCGCCGGGATTCGAACCCGGAACCTCCAGCTTCGTAGGCAGGGTCACTACCAACTAGGCTACGGAGGCTGACAAAATTAATCCTGTAATTCCAGTTATTTACTGAAGTTTAAATAGTTACTTACATGGAGATATTTAAAAAAATCAAGCATTATTTAATCCTTGGTTCCTTAAATTTGAGGGAACCAATTCTTCTATTAACAAGCATCATTTGAAAGTCTTCTTTGTTATAAACTCCTAATATGGGAAAAGTTTCGTTAAAAAGTTGTAAAGCCATTCCAGTGAGTGAAGATATTCCGGTCACAGGGAATAAGTGCGCGGATCCAACGGGCCAAGTTCGGGCAAAGTTGCACAATAAAACGGCGGAGCTGCCCCTCTATTTGCGTTTCTGGGCACGTATATTTAGAGAGGCGAGGCGGCTGGATTACGGACTGCAACTTCAATAACTTTGTATTGAATTAGATAAGCCTGATAAATACACGCTTGTCGATTCATGAACATTTCACAGGTGTTTATTTAGGTATTGTTGGGATTATGGTGATATTGTAAGGAACAGGTATAGGTTACTAAGGTATACAGGATGATCAATCCAAATGGGTCAGTATGGAGGTTTTGGAAACCATAACAGATAAAATCTTGACGTCAATATGCCTAGTATATAGTATGTAGCACGTACGAGTATATCTACTTAATTTAACGTAAAACTAAATAATAAAAATTCATTAACAATTCATAATATCAAAATAAACGTATTATAACGGTCAAACAAAGTTACAAAGAGCCGAATCCGGCGCAGCGAATGTCCTAATGGCACATTAACGGTTGGCACAAAACTGCGTAAAGCACTAAAGGTGTACGTGGGTACAGTTCCTCCTAAAAAACCCGGATAAATGGTCCCGTAATAGATTGAGCCTAAGGTCGAAAATATCGAGACATATCAAAGTGAAAGCATTATTATTATCAGCATCCATACCATGAGTTTGCAACAGTGGTATAATGTCTCTCTAAGTTACTTTCTCACTCTCTTCAATACCAATGCCAGTTCAGTCAACCAAATTGAAGGTTCGGCCACCTGGAAACTGCGTAGGTAACTAGTAATTATCATACTTTTAGTAGTCTTGTAATTGTAACTCGATTCTAGAATAGTCTAGAGTTTCAAGTTTTCAATTAAGTGTACAAGCGAGATACCCTGCTTATGAGTTTTATGAGACGCTGACTTTCAAGATATACTAACGCTTATTGTTGAGTTGGAAATCGAATAAACAGGAGTTGACGCAAACATCGAAAGGGTTCGTTTACTTACAGCTACCAACGAAAATAAAAGTGATGCATAGACTGAACATATTATATTCGACTGACATAGTGATTCTAGGATGAAAAATAAACTATGAATTTTCGATAAGTATATCGACTTTCCTTATCTTTCGTATTTTAGGCGTTCGGCAAAAAATACATCGGGAAGCTAACAAAATACCAAAACGGTTCGTAAAGCGTTAGAAAAGCGTTACACGCCATCCATCATCTCCAAATCGTCAACAACAGCTCGTTAACACATTATGTTTGTTTTCTCGCGTGTCGTGTCAATATCCGCTTGGAAGATTTTCTCAATCCTTCCTGTGAAATATCGCTGATCTGTACAGAATCAATTGATTCCTTTAAAAGTCCTGACAAATACAGATACTTTCCGGAATTCCATGCGGAGTAACTTTACAGGGGGCTAATAAAACAGTCCAAAACAAAATTAAAGGTAGAATATTATGCAAGTCAACAACAATTTCAGAATGGTTTTAGATGAAGTGAAACAAATTTTATTTGACTCATGTGTTGAAACATTATATAATCTACGTTGTATTTGTTTGCTCTTCTAGACGGAAATATATAAGTGATTTGATTAGGTACTGGGTGTGATAAATTAAAATACATATTTATGTATCTAACTTTAAGGATCGGGCAAAATATACTGTTGATACTATCAATTTAGATTGCTCATCACCTTCTCTCTCAGTTCACTGTTGGACGTAAGCTTTTCCTATGAATTATGAGTATGGACGTTTTAGAAGATTTATGAGGTCATCATCATATCAGCCGAAAGACGTGCTCTGCTGAATATAGGCTTCCCCCAAAAGGTGCCACAATGACCGGTCCTGCGCCACCCGTATGCCGCGGACTCCTGCGACCTTCACCAGGTCATCGGTCCACCTAGTAGGGGGCCTGCCCACGCTGTGCCGCCAATCGAGAATCTTTATTATTATACTAATAATGTGTTCAATAATACTGCTGCCCATCATCAATCTTCTATAAACAAATATTCATTAATACTTCAATGCCTTAGTCGACTCTTACAACACCAACGGGAAGATTTGGGGTGGTGACAAACTTACTGCGGTCACCGCGCGGCGGGATCCAGGATTCTGATTATCGGTATTTGTCTCGGCTAATTAAGCACTCTGACTAAAAGCTTTACTCCGTGCTGTGTGTGACGGCACTACTGTAATAGTATTTTATTTCTTCGTATTATTACCATATTGGCAACAACGCAAATACTATCTGTAAAATGTTAGCAGTCTATATAATATTACAAAATATTTTATTATTGAAATGTCTATTTTATTTTACACAACGTTTCAAAGGGATCATATCATATCATATGCTTGAGCACTGTGAAAACATTTGAAGCTTTTCGGTAAAATTTAGATAACCTTTGGCATTTCACGAATGAGATTCGATTTTCAGTGATCCGAATGACGTTTGATATCTACATAGGGAATACGATTTGAATACATTTTGAGTTCTGTCTTCCAATTGATAAAAATGTTTAGTGTGTTTAATATACCTATACTTACTCAGTTACTCGCTGGTTGAGCCCCTTGACTTAATAATTAATCGTTGCTTCAAACGTTCACTTTTTAATAAAATATTGTGATTTCTTTTCATGGTATAGATATAGTAGATACCTAAGGTATTTTCAGCTTCTTTAGCTTATCTATCGCCTTTCAAGCTCCGCTAGGATCGGTCACATATACCTATTTATTGAAGCGAGTTTTGTGATGATAATGAACGGGTTTGGTTTTTATTTCATGAAATGCACATTTCATTTGCACGCGCTAACGTGCAAAATATTCACAGCGATTTTGATTGCATAACTCAATGTCGTAATAAGCGCATAACCATAGTTTGGCGTAACTAGATTTTTTGATCTTGATTTTTAGATTAAGAACTTTTTCTGAATTAAATTTGTAGAATTAATTAACCAACTTACGATATACGTATATCGGGTACCCTAATGACAGCCGAGCTAAGAGGGGTAAGATTTTAGCTACTCGTTACTAACAGTACTCAGAATCTTGTATCTACGCATCTACGCAGTAGTAGAAAACGAATGGAGAGTTCTAAGCTTGCGTCCATGCATAGATGCATACCCCATAGAAATAACTTCCTTCGTAAGAATGTAAACCCTTCACATAACAAGACAAGAGTGAATCGTTCTATGTCTAACACGGGAATGAATTGATGAACACTGTAGTAGTGACCTTTTATACTGTCAGGTCACCAGCCACCTGTTCATAGGTTGGTATCATCGGGTTATTCCCACCTGTTACCACCAACTTGAGACCAGTGGTAACAACTGGGATTTTTTTCACCAATCACTTTAGTGGTAACTACTGGGAAGAATAAATCCCAGTTGTTACCACCAAGTACTTTACTAGTAATGTGCTTGTTTTTAATAGAATATACACAAAATACTTTGCCAGTTATTAATAAGGAGCTAATTTTATGAATATTACTTTATTTATAAAATATCTTATTAACCATCGAATTTTACTAAAAATGAATACATTTTGAAAATTTTCTTTAAACTTTTTTTTAAATATGTTGTCAGTATTACCTACTCTGAATCTGAACCAAAAATATTAAGAACTACTGACTTGATTATCACAGGGGCAGGTAAAAAGGGATGACGAGTGACCGGCTCGTAGAAGGGATAACTTTCATTTTTCATCGTGTTGTTTTAACTGATTACGAATTTCAATCCTTTTCAGGGTTCCGTAGCCAAAATGGCAAAAACGGAACCCTTATAGATTCGTCATGTCCGTCTGTCTGTCTGTCCGTCTGTCCGTCTGTCACAGCCAATTTACTCGGAAACTATAAATGCTACAGTAACGAAATTTGATAAGGATATGTATTGTATGAACCGCTACAGGAATGTGATACTAAATTGTAAAAAAAACCATTTGGGTGGGGGCCCCCCATACATGTAACTGAGGGATAGAATTTTTTTTTTAGTTGTACATAAGCGTGTGGGGTATTAATAGAAAGGTCTTTGAAAATGATATGAAGGTTTATACATCACATTTTTTTTAAGCAAACCGTTTTCGAGAACAAAGTCTCAAAGTCTGAAAAATGTGTCCCCCCCCTCTATTTTTTAAACTACGCGATATAACTCTATCAACGATTTTTGGTTTGATAAAATTATCTCCTATATAGTTTTTGAGGTAGGTTGATTTAACTGTATTTTTTTAATAATAAATTGATAATGGTACGGAACCCTTTGCGCGCGAGTCCGACTCGCACTTGGCCGGTTTTTTAAAGATTATTATAACTACTACAAGGTTTTCGGTACTTACGCGAAAAATGAAATATTGAAATATTGTTGTTTTGAATAAAAAAATCAGTGTAATGCGTCTTTATTTGTAGTATAACATTTTATAATAATTATAGTCTCTGGAAATTGTTATAATTGTATAACAAAATTTATGGCTACTAGGTATCCTATTGCAATAGGACTACTAAATATTAACTTAGTGGTAACTACTGGGAAAAAGAATTCCCAGTAGTTACCACCAATTAGTTTAGTGGTAACAGTTGGGAATTTTAATTCCCAGTTGTTCCCAGTGGTAACAGGTGGGAAAAAAATTCCCAGTTGTTACCACTGGTGTCAAGTTGGTGGTAACAGGTGGGAATAACCCGTATCATCTACCTGCATGGACCAAGCAAAGACCACTCCAAGCAAAACATTGCTTATCGTTTTCTAGATTTAGTAACTCATATCTCCGACACGGCCATACTGACAAGACAAGCGCCCTCGCTTGTATCTGAAACAAACACGTACATCAGTAATCTTTGTCACCACTCGGTTACTCCTGACCAAATTATCTGTCTACGTAAAATCAACTCAACTCAAGGAAAATAATTTTATTCTTTGCAACTGAATTTAGGATCACTTAAAGTCAATTAATTACCACCAATTTAAATGCAAGACCAGACAAGTACCACCTGGCTTTCATAGCCACCTTTTACGTAAAACACATGATGGCGAACTTTCGGAAGCAGGTCTCTCATTCGTGGCCTATTGGTTATCACATAACCACACTACGCGCATCCCCAAGGGATCGCCGAGTCAACCCTATGACTCTACGGTCTCTACAAGACCCGACCTCCGCCAGAGCTTATCGCGCACCGCGTACCCACGGACTACTCAAAGGTAGACACCGACTTCTAACGGGCTACGGCTACGATCAAGCCTCTGGTACGGTCGACCAACCGAACTGAGAACCTCATCCTTCATACCACAACAATCTTCATCTACTTCAATTGGTACTTGCCTTTCTAGCATTTTAATTAACAACAAAATGTCATCTGTATTCAATCATCATGAACTTCAATTTGTTAGACAATTTTGATAGTGCCACCAGCTCAGTTTTAGTTACCAGTAAAATCAAAATTAAGGAAACCCAAGTCACGTTTATGTCCATCGTAAACTCACATTGTGACATAATCACTTCATCCCGTTTAACAACAATAACTTTTTTTTTTTGTGGCATTACCAAAATGATAAGTCAAAATGATCTCAATTAATGAATGATTCAAATGAGTCAACCTCTCGACTCAAACAAAAACGTAAATTACTCAACCAGGTTACACCATAACCACCAGATTTCAATTTTGTCAATCAATTTTTCTCAATCCCTCGGACTTGCTCTCGGTCCATTGAAAGCTCACATGAGTGATGATTTGAATTCATTAAATTTAAAAATTATTTAGGTACTCGTTTAAATCAACCCAGGGAATTAAAATCAACTTCATTAACATTCGAATAGACTAGTCAGTCTATGTACTTACTACTTTACTAGCCAGTAACAGATATAGTTCTACAATAGTCAAATGAAACACTTCAACAAACCAACAAATGGGTTACAGTACTCTAAAGTTGGTCTACCTCCATCCGGTAACCAAAACCACAGTTGCTTCCATCCAGCAACAACAAAATTGGTCTACCTCCATCCGGTAACCAAACCAAAAACACATCGACCGATTACACCATCAAACCAAACGCATGCCACCCACAATCGTGGCCGCACGGAGACGGAAAAATGGATCCGATTTTACACCTACGATTACGAATGATAAAATGGTGTATGCAGTCTGAGAAAAGGTAACCAAACTGAATGTAAAATGTTTCATTCTACGATTGCAAACTAAATGACTAATGCCAATAATTATAATCCACAACTTTAATTAAACTAAAGTAGTCAAATTGAAACTATGGACAGCCCAAATAATGAGAAATGACTATCACCACCATCATCATCATGACCACTAACATGATCATCACCATAACCACCATCATGATCATCACCACGATTTCCACAATGATCACCATCATGACCACCACCATGACCATCATCATGACCACCATCATGACCATCATCATGACCACCATCATGACCATCATCATGACCACCATCATGACCATCATCATCACCCTTCAGAAATTATTATAACCGATCTCAATGCGTTTAATAAAACTTGTTTATTTTAAACTTGCGTAACTGTAACATTGATGTTTAATTTAGTTTCAATTTTGCATTTCTTCCTCCATTTTTTTTTCAACTCTATAGAATCGAAAGGGAATAAACCCTCGATGGCTACAACAACCTTAGTTTCACCAATTAGCTCAGACCTCAAATAGCCCAACAAAAATGTGAACTGCTCAGCGGATTAACAACGTGTCCACACCACGTGCTGCACCACGTGTTCACGGTAGGCAGTAGCGACACCTGCTACGCCACCGGGCATGACA
>JALPQI010026839.1:0-15329 GCA_025490895.1 Thaumatotibia leucotreta
TATGCCTGTAAGGATGTATTAAGCACTACATGGAATTACCTGCTCTCAGTAATTTATCTATTCTGTGTGCCTACAGGAAAAGAAAAAAAACTAAACAAACCTAAACGCATTCATAATTACTGTCAGAATCAGAACAGTTTTAGTTAAAATGACTGATATTTATTAGTATTCATGTAATAATAAACCCACGAATGTGTTTCACGATAATATGTATTATGTGTCAAAGACAACAAATACTATTGAAAGTCAGCCATATTCGTTTACCTTTTTTTCGTTTTCTACTGGGGCATGGAATACCTACATTTTACTTGTAACTACATTTTACTTTTGATGAGGGGTAAGTGAGGAGTACAAGATATTTTTCAAAGTAGGTAATAATATATTTGGGCTATTCCTGGTAAAAAGTAATTCGATTACATTTCGATTCGGTCGGCAAACAAAACGAAACCTCTCGCATACCTTAGCCGATATAAACCAAAAGCAGAGCTTTAGTTAGAGAACTCTATCTTATAAAAGGTGTTTAAAGGTGCATTTAGATCAAACGAGCATTCGCTCATTCTATCGCCCACTACGAAATCAACTAATTTCGACGGATCACGTTTTGTGTAAAGGTGCGTTTAAACCAAAAGAGCATTCGCTGTTCTAGCGCCCGTTCTACGAAATCAACCAATCACGTTTTGTTTACCGATCGAATTTCGTAGAGTGGGAGGTTAGAACAGCGAATGCTCTTTTAGTTTGAACGCACCTTAACGAATGAATTTCGTAGAGTGGGGGATAGAACGAGCGAACGCTCGTTTGGTCTAAATGCACCTTTATACGAAATGCACAGCTGTTAAATTAAATGTCTCGTGTGGCATAGGACCCTGTGGCAAGAACCTCTTCGGCCATGTATTGTACAGTCGCCATCATGTTCGTACTGGTTACGAAACCTACCGAGAAAATCGTTTTCTTCGTCACTTCAACGAAGGCGTCATTAGAGCGACAGAGACAAAAGCTTTGAAATTTGCGTATTTCGAAGTTCGCGGTAGCCCCGCAGTGGTGGTCGAGTTTTACCTGGGTTCAAAACCAGTTGCTGCAGTCAGCCAGATACTTTGTGGCTGTTCTTGTGACTTTGTTCTATATCTATATTTCAAAATTGGTGTAAATGTACATATATGTTATTTTAATAAATGTATCAATATAAAGAACATTGAGTTTGATGTTTATGTAATTTGGTCGATTTCCCGTTCCGTAATAAAACGGCGTAGTCTTCATTAACGTTTAATAGGAATTTCCATAATTTGCATGGTAGTGACAGTGACAACATAAACTATTAGTATTATAATACCGGTTCGCTTCAAATCTTCAAACAAACTTGATCCTACAATTAAATGTGTTAAGGGTCGGGTATAGTTTTTTCATCACACTTGCTGTCTAAGCGCGCCATTGCTTGTATGCGTAGCGGGAGTAATAGAAAAGTGAAATTCCCTAGGGAGTAATAGAAATGTCAGTAGGTACGTCATATTGGCACCTACCTATTAAGAGTAACTGTTAGACTGTTACGTATGCACAGAAAACTATTTCGGAAAGTTTTAATTTTTAGGTACCTATACCTACTAAGGGTAATTTTGTACATTGCCAAAATTGATATTTTACCCTCGCAATGTAGATAATTATAAATAAATACTTAGGCAATTTAAACCAGTGAAATATCAAAAAATGTTTCTTATTCTTTATTAAACTTAAGTAAGGCTCGCTTTACAAAAAAAAAATTTCAATAAATAGATTAATTAATATACAATTAACTAAGGTTTTCAGCTTGATCAATGGTATCAGGCAACGGGCGGTCTTTGGTTTCAGGCAACGGAATAATGAACAGTATTTGGGCAAATAATATAACGGACATGACATACAAGGGTAAATCAGGGTGCAATTCATTAAGACTGGCAACCACTGGGGCCACCATTGACCCTATTCGGGCGAAAGTTGAAACGCCGCTTACGCCAACGTTTCGCCCTAATGTTGGATAAAGTTCACCAGAAAAGAGATATAGCACTGGAACCGTTCCCTGGAAATAGAAATGTGGTAAGACTATAGGTACTATTATATGTATAAATCCTCTATTCCTAATCCTGGGTCGCGTTTTATAAAGTTACAATTTTTTTGTTTGCCTCTCTTTCTAGCCAATGCGTGCGTGCGTTAGAGAGGAAAACAGCGAAATTGTAAGCTCAATTAATAAGGCTGGTTACCTACTCAGCAGCATCATTACTTTTGCGGATGAACATTCAAGAGTTCCTAAATATTAATATCCATCAGTTCCCGGGAATTTCCTCTAATATGGGTAAAATTTTCCTACTTATGTCGATCCCTCACTTCTTACTTGTAGCTTTTACGGAAGCGTTGCAAGATTCTCTATTTGTTACGGTCTTTAGCTTGATGAAAATCGGTGTTTGTGTAAGTATATGTTTATCTGGACACTTAGTCTGATCGGAGCGTATGGGACTGTGACTGTGTCCTATAGGTAGCCTCAAGGGTAGGCAGTACAGTAATCATTTTTATCCAGGAGTTCAGTACTAGGTATATGGCCAAAGTGCTATCGCTTACATGGCAATGGCATATGTATACTGCGAAGACATCTTATGGAGGGACCTTGTTGAGTGTCCAGTTTGTCCAGTCAATGAATATACCTACACCGCTTCAAGTAATAGTCTGGTCAACAAGCATGTCAGTAGAAAAAGGCGGCAAAAAAATGTAGCCGCGATGAGTTGAGAGGTGAGTAGGTACTCCCCGTAGAAATTTTGAATTCTCCCCCTTTTTCTACTGACAAGCTATCTGGACAAAAACCATGTAGATTAGTATTAGATTAGTAACATACTGCCATTCCTCCAAACCCAATACCAGCAAATACGAGTCTCGGCCAGTCACTCGCAAATGTGTCTCTCGGTATCAGGAGTATGCCGATGTAACAAACGGCCGTCAAGGCTTCGAAAATCGCCAAAGTGATCTTCCGACCCATTCTCAATATGACCAGCACGCACACAATTGGGCCGATGGATGAAATTAACCCGCTCAGCATTACGGTCAGGAAAATGTTATCTCCAATCCAGCCAAGATATTGGGCAAATACGTAAAACCCTAAACCAGTGCAGAACCTGAAAAAAGTAAGAAACTTTCAACTCTTGCTTACCGCAAGTAAAACAATGAGTCTTACCCAACTAGCAAAATATAGTCATATAGAAGTTGAGACAACGTTTTGCATATAACTTGTAGTCCTGTTTGGTCGGTTATAAAAGGCGAAAGTGGCGCAAATTATAAGACTTATTGATGAGATAAAGGTTAAATAAAGGTTTGCATGGCGACTTTAATCGTTTATTAAAGGTATTGTAACGATTAAGGAATGACCAAAACGTTGTATAAAGAGTACAACAAAAACCTTTACGCGACCTAAATATCAAATAAATGTTTTATAACTGACCATTTTGTTTTATAGAAGGTTTAGTGTAATCCTTACTCACTGCTTATCGGACTTTTAAGTCACCTAAACATTTTTAAGTTTTATTTATAAAACTGCTCCTGACATTTATTTTAGATACGCGCAAAACTTGGTGTGTGTGACAAAAAGTGTACGGAAAATAATACAAGTTAATTTTATAAGTTTTGTAATGGAAATTATTGTTCTATATATTGAGCGTTTGCACATTTGGCGTGAGCTGAATTCGTATGGGAAGGTCACTTTACTGTTAAAGTTTATGATGATATACAGTTTTTTGCTGTCGCGCTCTTAATATATTCGAAATAATTATAATTTATAACAATATTTCTTCATATTTTACTATAGTTAAGGTTAGCCATTTTGGAACAAGTCATCGATTTATACTTATACGACTACAATATAACTTTATCTTAAGTAAAGGTTTTTATAACGACTACAAATTGTCCGCCATTACTTAGCCGCCATTACTAGTCCGCCACTTCGTTTGTACCGTTTCCACGATGTCCCGTCCATGGTTTTTTTCTTTGAAATAGTACTGTGATGCTCACGAAATGGCGACTGATGTTTTATAATATTAATTTCAAATCGACTTTAAATTGCATGATGTTTTATAACCGTAACTTAAAATCAATTTAAAAACATATAGTTCAATAAAAGGAATATAACGGGTTCGGCAACAACTAAAGGTTTTTCAAAGTTTTTGTTTGACGTTAATATAACCAACTGTTGAATAAAAGGTAGATAACAGTCCCGCTGATATCTTTTTGTCATATTGAAGTTACCCTCAATACCGCTATATAACTGTCGAGATAAGGTTTTAAGATATCACTTATACAACAATAAAATTATGTAGACGTTGTAAAAATGACCTTATTACGACGGTTCTGTTTTCTCAAAACCCTTTATAAGACGAAAACGTTTATACGACTTTGAACATCATTAAGTAAACGTTTTCTTTAAAACCTCTACATGATTGTTGTATAATTAAGTCGCAAAAACGTTTATTTACCATAGTAATTAGACTATTTGGTAGGACGACTAAACTATCAGATTTATAACGTTTATTTGACTAACAGGTTAACTAAAAACGACTATAAAACTCTTATATGGCTAAAGGTCGTATAACTCTTGATTTATATGACTTCTTTGCTAGTTGGGATAATGACGAAATATTATTTAGGAATACTATGTTACCAATTAATAGACAGCATTACAGTTCTCTTTCGCATGTTCTTCCGTTTTAGAAAAGCCATGAAACCTGGCACGCCTTCTCGACGTCCTTTTGCATTTAACAGCATTTCCTCGAAATCGCTCTTGTTTAATTTCTTTTTATTTATACGAGCTGCTTTTTCCAATACCTCTGAAATGTCACTTCAGGGATTGGCCAGTAATTTCAGTATCAAGCAAATTCAAAAATATTTAACAGCAGATCGACTTATAAGAAAAATAATTAGGTATGTCTCTAAGACCTCGTGACGATCTCGTGAGCCGACTTTTGCGTAAATTTATGTGTCATACACGTCGCTTGTGAGTGGCTGCGATACAAATTCGGTACTAGACGAAACGCACCCTATGCTGAACGCACAAGTGACGAGTTTGATACGGGTAGCTAGTGTACAGTCAAGTGCAAAAATAAGTATCGAAAGAATCCGGTCGTAAATATGTTACGATGTTCTTATTACACAGAATTAGAGTGCACTAGGACATATTTTTGAACATTTTTGTATACACCTTATTTTGTCTTCGACTGTACCAACGAAACTAACATCACTTGAGTGCCGCTTCATGAGGGCAGGGTCATACTTAATATCAAGTCAACGAAACCATAGGGTAACCGAGGTAGGTACGTATAGGTACCTAAAAGATACTGTGAATAAATAGGCCTCTAAAATTACCACGGGCTTTTTCCCTATTTCCTGACGCCAGCAACCACCTCGGAGATTCAGATATACAGAACCAATATAATATAAACAAAGCTGATAACATGGACAACGCAAACTGTAGTTTCCTCCAGTCTCTGAGCCAATACGCTAATGCAGTCATCACGGGATTTCCGAGCCCGAACGGCAGTTGATAGAGGACAGGTACTATTGTGCGCCATTTCCCACCTACAACCTGTTGATTTTCGCTAATTTTAGCATCTAAGTCGATATTATGTAACGTTACAATTATCGTATTAAAATATTATCGAACCGGGTTACTCACATATTTAAGTCGACGATTGCTCGACATGTTTCGACCCATTAAGAAGGTCCTCGTCCGGAGCACCCTCGGCCAAAGCCGGACGCATACTCAATCGACTTAAATACGTGAGTATTTAACCTGGTTCAATAATATTTTAATAATTATGTCTGAGTCTCACGTTAGTTATAATACTTATAATTCTAAAGTTACCAATTACCATACCAGTTGCATCTTCGGCTGAAGACCTCACGACAAGCGTCGCAAATAATGTAAGTACCTATCTATGCTGCGCACGGTAGTACCTACATTTTTGCATCGTTTGGGGTTGAACTCTGATGCCCTACTGCGAACCCTGAACGACGTATTGCCTCCCTGTCACACTTACATACGAATTCACAAGTGCGAGAGATAGGCAACACTTCCTTCGTGATTCGCAGAAGGTGCTCTGTGGCCGTGGGGGCTAGACTAGCTAATTTATACTTCAGGTTTATTTCATAATATTATTAACCCCTCGTATGCTTCCTGTCAAATTAGGTTACTGAAAAAGTGACCTTGACACTTAAAACAATAAATTGAAATTCCCACGCATGGATCCGTGTCTAAGCATACGAGGGGTTAAGTAATAAAATAATGTAATAATTGTACCACAAACTTACTTCAATTACTAGTACAAATGATATAATGCCAATACCCCCAGAAGCAAATGCCAAAATAAATCTAACGACGAGGAACATCCAGTACGAAGGAACGACACTCGCGATACAGCTCATTAAACTTTGTATCACTATAGAAACCATGAGAGGAGTCTTCCTTCCATGCTTATCGGCTATATTTCCAAATATAATACTACCAATAAAGAAGCCGCACATTATGACAACTTGCGTAAACTGAAACAAAAGAGGAACTACTTAAGTCTCTTAACATACATCCGGAATCTGAATATGAATTAATACTCTTAGGCCGGCCGGCCGGCCTTATACATCCGGAATCAGAGTAAGTATTCATAATATGAATTCATGGATGTATAAGGCCGGCCTTAATAGTTAATCTTATTTGGGCATAATATCACTATAAGTACGAGTATCTAGTTAAGTATCTACTTATAAAACTTATATTATATGTCACTTATCATATATACACGCTACATCTCAGATCTATATTTGTACAATCTGTTGAATATTTATCATCACCGGTTTAAACGCTGACGACAGGATTTAGTACAAATAATTAGTATGGAAAGAAGGTATACTAAATAGGTTTTTCCCACGAACGGTGTTACCAGAGGTAAAAAATCTATTTTTCTACTCCTGACCTTTTTTTTGCTAGTTACATAGCTACGCACACTATTGTAAAGATATACATAATTACATCTGTCAAAAGTCTATAGTCTATTTCTTAAAAACCGAGGGGCCGCACATAGTGTGCCACTAAGAGGGATAGACATAGTCACTTACTACTAAGACGAAAGTGCCACACAGGCACTTAGTGACGTATTCAACGCATTTGTCTGGCACTTACATTTAGCATCTAATGCACACACACACAAAAAATAGTGGCACAGTGATAAGGACGGACGATTATCGTTCCTTTTCACTTCCACTAGTAAAAAGTTTCATAAGACCATCCCTTTCGTTCTTGCTATTATTATAACGTTGTCAAATCCATATTAATCCTACATTCATGTTAAAAACGCACTCTCAGCCGGTATCGTAATGTCGTAACGTTGTTCGATAAGAGAAGGCACGCGAGATATATGGGCGTCTCTCGCTGCCAGAGGTCGTCACTTTCCGAACAGACTCAAAAACGCACTGCGTGCTACCACAGACTCCCACATCACACCTATGATAGACGCCATATTGAATTTGTGCCGATCTTCGAATTTTTACACTGCTACCAACATTAGTACCAGATTATTTATTACAATAATTATAAATTAAAATAATATAAGGTTAAAATAGAATTTTAAAAGAAAGGTTTTGTTTTTAATTATTAATGTGATATAATATATTTTTGTACCAATTACAAACTTCATATTATGCAAAATTACTTATTTTTACCTCTGGCAACTAAGCGCGGTTTTAAAAGCAAACTTATCCATAGACAATGATAGCTGCATTAAAAAAAACCTTCCCGCTTTCCGCTAGCAGTTGAAAGTCCTACCGCGAACTTCGAAATTGAGTTTCGATCATTTGTCTCTGTCACTTCAACAAGATTATTATTAGAGTGACAGAAACGGATGCTCGACTTTTGCGAATTTCGAAGTTCGTGGACGGCCCCCATTTCTGTAGGTATAGGTTTGATTTAAGTCGAATCGCATATAGTTTGTGCCAATGTGCAGTGCCTAAAAAATGTTATTTGTTTCATTATTATTATTAATTTCTAATGTTCTGCCTGCTCCTTTTGGGAGTGCAGGTATGTATGAGCTAACAATATTATTTTAGTTTGTTTATATACATACTAGGTGTTTATTGGTGACAACTGGAATAAATATGTGGCGTGGCGTTCAGTAATGTATGATATTTTATTAGTTCTGTGTATGCTATGCCACTTAGTCGTAGAAAAAGTATAGTATGCAACGTTGTATTATTAGTTCAAAAAATGCTCGCGACGTCTTTAATTGCGATACTCGCCCTTCGGGCTCGTATCGCAACTCACGCCGCTCGCATTTTTAGACCCCTTATAATACCACTATTGCATAAAATACTATTGTTACCGGTCATAATACCATCTTCTTTCCCGACGCACGAGTGTTTTAAGAACTTTAACCCACATGCATTGGCAAAAGCTTACATTTCAATATGCTTCAATTCAAGCTTGCATATGGTCGACCGCCTGAATTTTTTGACCAGCCGCCCTACCGCGAACTTCGAAATCCGCAAATTTCGAAGATTTGTCTCTCTCACTCTAATGACGCCTTCGTTGGAGTGACATAGAAAAATCCTCGAAATTGAAGAATTTCGATGTTCGCGGTAGTAGGACTGTGTTTATCATGAGTTGCCACCGTGTTATTAATGCGGACTTACACTCTGGCCGGCTTGCTCGCTCCAATATGCGAGTACGAGCGGGATGAAGTAGGCGGCGGCAGCTCATGGTAAGAACGCAGTGGTAAAAGTGACTCATGTGGTAAATACTGAACCTAGCGAACTTAAACTGTGAAATAGGGTAATAAAACATGCTACGAACGAATAAAACATGGAAGCCGCACGCCATACTAAATTGCCTTTCAAAAACGGTCCTGAATTTTAGTTGAGAAGTGTCACTCCCTGTTCAATGCATTACGGCAATGAATTTGAATGTCAACCTATAAAAACTTAAGCCGCCATTTAAAAATAGTTCTGATTGGCCCATCAAAGTTTTGATTGGCGATATTCAATAAACATTTGTCAAAGATGTCGCGCCGAAATATGTGCGGTGTCACGAAAAGCGCTATGTCCTGCCCATCTTGGCACAATTGAACAATTGGTTTTGGGGACATTTTTGAGCTGGCGTTAGACGTCCATGTTATATATGGTCGCAGAAAACATGTTTACTCACATTAACCATCCACTGTCGATCACAAACTAGATCCCACTCCGTTATGATAGTTTTGGTGAATATAGATCGGTTGTATTCGAAGGCTTCGCACTCTACTAATGGTACTAGACTTCTGCTTATAGCTGGGTTCATGTGCAAGATCTTTGGATCGAAAATTAGACATGGATTTTCTTCTATGAGCTAGCAACGTAATAGTATAATTAAATATGATATCAAAAATTTCATATATTCGCCTTTTCGTGGGAGCAAATTCTATACTATTCTATAGTCTGTAATCACCTAACTAAGAATTTACTAACGGCGACTATCCCAATCATCATCATCAGCCTATGATAGTCCACTGCTGGACGTAGACCTCTCCTATTAGCTATGCGTATAGACGCATTAGGAGGTAAATGCCCATAATCGCCACGCTGGGCAAGCGGATTGGCGATCGCAGTAATGTGTCCACTATGATGACGTTGCTGCCCATCATCAATCCTTAATCAAATATGGTCAGTGACACTTCAATCCCTTAGTCGACTCTTACGACACCCGCAGGAGGAGTTGGGGTGGTGACAAATGTATTCTTTCTGCCGTCACCACACGGCCGGACTATCCCAATAATATTTATTATTTATTTATTGGCAATAGGTAATTATGCCAAATTCCATCACTAGGCCACTAGTCGTTGCTTATCATGAACAAAGCTGCAATTCAAAATAATACGTGCTTGAAATTTGATTTCCAGTGCTTAATTGTTAGAATTCAAATTAAGATAATGTAGCGTCTTGAGATGCAGCGTTACTCATGATAATCGTCGTAGTGTGTATTTGCCATGAGCTGTCGGTGTGAGTCTATTCAGCCTTCTTTTCCTATCGTTCGCATAAATACTAGGGCTCCTGGTCGTGACCGTGTTTCGTGTAACCGTAGCCGGATCCCCGTTGCCGTGTTACACGGCCACGGTTTTAAGGCCCGTTTCCTGCGTGTTACACGGCTACGTATCAATAAAGTTACGTATACACGTGTACACGGGGATACGTATCTTAATTACACGCAGATCCGTTCCGCCCGCGTTGTTGAGTGACGAATCGATGCGTTGTCTTTAAGGACTAAGGAAAACGTATGAGAATGTTCCGTGATATTAGTGAATCTAATTCAGTAATAGTTACCTAATTGCCTTTCTAACGTAAAGTGCGATAACTTAGTTGTACTTAATTTCAGTATGATAACGTGTATACGTACTGATATTAAATTTTACATATTAATATTTTACTTTTTAAGGTAAAGAGGGCAGAATTATAAAACATAGATATTTTCTGAGTTCAATATTAATTAAAACTGAGACATTGTTATGTATTAATTACCTGATTTAATAATGAGATCAGAACGGAAGTTAAAAAATTCATAACACAGTGCGGAGTAAATATTTTTTCTTATTTCTAAATATCATAATTTAAGTTTTTCTTTCGTGCAATAAAGTTGATATAAATAAATACAGAAATCAATATTGAGGGTACCAGACAACGATAAATCTATACTAGGAAACCCATAACTCAGGAACAAAATAAATGCGTCATAAATATACAAATTTACAGCGTTATTTCCTAC
The DNA here is from genome assembly GCA_025490895.1 of Thaumatotibia leucotreta. NCBI lineage: Eukaryota > Metazoa > Arthropoda > Insecta > Lepidoptera > Tortricidae > Thaumatotibia > Thaumatotibia leucotreta. The sequence goes on from JALPQI010026839.1 coordinate 10,781, forward strand.
AAAATAAGGACTTTTAAAATATAAAAGGATATTAAAAAGCAATATAATTAAAAAATACAATATACTAACTCATTGGATGTCGTGACGATGACGGGAGATTTTAGGTGCACCGCTTTCAAATGCTTTCCTATCGATCCTGTTGTACCACCACGACATGAAAACTCATTGTTCGTACGATCATTGCACAAAGTGCATAAAGCCGTGTCACCGACCCTGGTGGCATAACTCCACACCCAACTGATCTTCATTATTAATACACTTTAAAAACGCTATCTTCTCACCAACAGTAACAATACAAAAACGTAACAACATAATAAAAAAACAATTAATTTAAATTCGACTAAACTCTCGCTAAGTCTGTCCGGCCTGAAATCTTATTAGTGACTAAACACGTATAAAACCAAAACCCAAAATTGCCCTTTTCAAATTTACTAAAACATCCCGCTTATCTATATCAAAACAAAGATGCGGCTATTTCATTCAACTTCACAAACAAAAGGTAAAGCCCAAGTTAACATATTTATCAGTAAAATTACCACGTGTGGTCAATTACATCGCAAACAAACTATTGTTAGCTACTTTGCGCGTGCAAATTCTTAGTATAGGTCTTATCTACAAAAGGGCCGCCCTGTCAGGTAATAAACTTAAATGAACGACTGTATTATCTTTTATGTATAGCAATTTGGCCAAATATTTTTATAGTTCTTTTTTAATTTTTCTATCTGGTGATTCAAAATCACAATATAAAAACTAATCCATAAATAACACCGTCGCTTGTTATTTAGAACACAGTACCTACCACGTTATTCTATAACATAAATCGATACGAAAAATACAAGTCTAATCAATAAAATACCGTTCGTCCCGATTCAGAGTACTTTAAAAACAAGCTGTTATTCAATAATAGGCCTTATTTGTTTGCATAGTAATTGGTCCGGCCGGATCCATGCCACGAGCAGTCGTTGCCAGAACGAAGCCAAGATTCGTAGATACGTATACAAACTAAGATTCGGGTACGTATCTCGGCGTGACTGTGAAATTCGTGATCTTAGTACCGCCGGGGTTAAGAACACGGAGCTACGGTTCGGCGAATAGTACGTATATCGGGAGCCCTAATAAATACGCCAGCTGGTAGGAGCGGGATGGAGATGGACAGAAGGTAAATTAAGTTCGCTTAAGTAAATCTAATGATATTTAACCCCTTATAAGGCAGAGGGAATATGTTTCCCACCATGTTTCAACATTGTGTCAAAGTGGCAAAGTCCAATTTTGCGCATTTCTGACATCTGTCTGCCCCTTGAAGAGTTAATTAATAAATCTACTTACTTAATAAATATTATGAACATATTATACGAAAGAAATGTTATAACTGATGTTACAGTCTTGTGGATTTACCCCGTTGACGTCAAATACTTCGTAGCAGTCAGTGACTTAATTCGGTTCGGTGCATTTTTTTTATTTAGTAACGGTGTACCCGAACTAAGTTTAGTAGAATCAAGTCACTTTTTGGCTGCTGCTCTTATATTAAGTCCGATAGCACTAACCGGAACTGACATATGCCGCCACTCTTCATTCGTAAATTCAGAAAATTCTTCTGGCTTTTTGCACCAAAATTCTGTTGCAGGGGCTAGGAATATTATATCCAGTTGATACCAACTAATGGGGAACCTAAGCAAGGACATCATTAGAACTAGTTGTTTCTGCCATGTACCGAATTCGCCGATCGTTTTTGTCACCGCGTCTTCATGTTCAAGCCGTGGCGGCTTTTCATTTTCTGTTCAATAAATTTGTGTTAATTGATTTGTTAAGTCCATATAAATAGGGGAGGCCTTTTGCCCTGCAGTGGGACATTTCAACAGGCTATTAATAAAAAAAAAAATGTTAATTCCAATTTAGAGCATAAATCTCCCTAGTTATCAGGTTCCCACAAATGACCAGTCACCAGTGCTACAGGTGATACCTAAATACTTTTTGGTTTATAATTATGTTGGATGACCCCTCAGAAAGCCTGAATATCGGCAGTATTCGTTTTCTACGTTTTTGGAACGGATCCCAGGAACCGTAATTAGGTTCATATCGCATAGGTATCTAGTTATATCTCTTTAAACAAATTTTAAAAGGCATATACCCTACCTATTACTCGTGCGATGATCAATAATGACAATAATGAGTGATACCTACGCTCAAATTATTACTGAAAAACAGCCGAGGATTAGATTAATGAAAATATATATATGTATTAGTGTGAGATAGGTTACGATTTAGGTTTTAATATGGTGTGTGGCAAGGCAACTGGTGCTGCGAATATGGCGAGCTGAGACGTCTGCAGCTGAGAGGGAGCTGTCTTATGACCAACATGAGGGGAATAGGTATATGCTGCCGTTTAATCGCGAACACCGAAATCACCTCTGAGTATGTGACAAAATTATCGATAGATTTGTTCACCTGTTATGAACAAATTTTGTTCATCACTATTTGCCTTTGATCTGGCAACTGACAGTTGAAAATACTGTTTTTGCGATGTCGTAGCTTCATTCATTTATAAAAAGTGTATTATTAACCACTAGATATGATAAAGCACTATGTAAATCTTTGAAATGAATTCCAATAGTATAATATTAAACAAAACGTCTAGCAGTCAATTCAATCTGACATTGATTGGGTCTAGCTGGTCTACCGCGAACTCCGAAGTTCGCAAATTTCGGGGATTTGTCTCTGTCACACCATCAAAGGCGTCATTAGTGACAGAGAAAAAATCCCCGAAATTTGCGAACTTCGGAGTTCGCGGTAGGGCCGTAGGCTAGGGGTCTAGACTAGGGCTCCTGGTCGTGACCGTGTTTCGTGTAACCGTAGCCGGATCCCCGTTGCCGTGTTACACGGCCACGGTTTTAAGGCCCGTTTCCTGCGTGTTACACGGCTACGTATCAATAAAGTTACGTATACACGTGTACACGGGGATACGTATCTTAATTACACGCAGATCCGTTCCGCCCGCGTTGTTGAGTGACGAATCGATGCGTTGTCTTTAAGGACTAAGGAAAACGTATGAGAATGTTCCGTGATATTAGTGAATCTAATTCAGTAATAGTTACCTAATTGCCTTTCTAACGTAAAGTGCGATAACTTAGTTGTACTTAATTTCAGTATGATAACGTGTATACGTACTGATATTAAATTTTACATATTAATATTTTACTTTTTAAGGTAAAGAGGGCAGAATTATAAAACATAGATATTTTCTGAGTTCAATATTAATTAAAACTGAGACATTGTTATGTATTAATTACCTGATTTAATAATGAGATCAGAACGGAAGTTAAAAAATTCATAACACAGTGCGGAGTAAATATTTTTTCTTATTTCTAAATATCATAATTTAAGTTTTTCTTTCGTGCAATAAAGTTGATATAAATAAATACAGAAATCAATATTGAGGGTACCAGACAACGATAAATCTATACTAGGAAACCCATAACTCAGGAACAAAATAAATGCGTCATAAATATACAAATTTACAGCGTTATTTCCTACAAAATAAGGACTTTTAAAATATAAAAGGATATTAAAAAGCAATATAATTAAAAAATACAATATACTAACTCATTGGATGTCGTGACGATGACGGGAGATTTTAGGTGCACCGCTTTCAAATGCTTTCCTATCGATCCTGTTGTACCACCACGACATGAAAACTCATTGTTCGTACGATCATTGCACAAAGTGCATAAAGCCGTGTCACCGACCCTGGTGGCATAACTCCACACCCAACTGATCTTCATTATTAATACACTTTAAAAACGCTATCTTCTCACCAACAGTAACAATACAAAAACGTAACAACATAATAAAAAAACAATTAATTTAAATTCGACTAAACTCTCGCTAAGTCTGTCCGGCCTGAAATCTTATTAGTGACTAAACACGTATAAAACCAAAACCCAAAATTGCCCTTTTCAAATTTACTAAAACATCCCGCTTATCTATATCAAAACAAAGATGCGGCTATTTCATTCAACTTCACAAACAAAAGGTAAAGCCCAAGTTAACATATTTATCAGTAAAATTACCACGTGTGGTCAATTACATCGCAAACAAACTATTGTTAGCTACTTTGCGCGTGCAAATTCTTAGTATAGGTCTTATCTACAAAAGGGCCGCCCTGTCAGGTAATAAACTTAAATGAACGACCTGTATTATCTTTTATGTATAGCAATTTGGCCAAATATTTTTATAGTTCTTTTTTAATTTTTCTATCTGGTGATTCAAAATCACAATATAAAAACTAATCCATAAATAACACGTCGCTTGTTATTTAGAACACAGTACCTACCACGTATTCTATAACATAAATCGATACGAAAAATACAAGTCTAATCAATAAAATACCGTTCGTCCCGATTCAGAGTACTTTAAAAACAAGCTGTTATTCAATAAATAGGCCTTATTTGTTTGCATAGTAATTGGTCCGGCCGGATCCATGCCACGAGCAGTCGTTGCCAGAACGAAGCCAAGATTCGTAGATACGTATACAAACTAAGATTCGGGTACG
>JALPQI010026840.1:0-11046 GCA_025490895.1 Thaumatotibia leucotreta
ATTGTCATATACCAAAGAAAAAACGATCAAAGTCACCAACGTCTGAATCGAACCCACGTGCTCAGCTTTCGCGGCTGATGCCTGCATCGCTCGGCCACTCGGTCTTAAGACCGACCTACCTCGGACGTTGGTGATCTTGGTCGTTTTTTCTACGGTATATGACATCCAATATTTTATAATTTATAAAATATTGAGGAGTGTGACTACTGGGGAAAAAATAAAAACACAAATCAAAATATTTAGTTAATAAATAATATGATTTGAGTTGACAAGAAATTCCAGATGGTTAATTTATTTTATGGAGCAAGTCTTACTTGGTTGTTTGGGACATAAGTTTTTTACTGTGCTTCCGTGAATACAAAATCAGATAAAGGTGGTACAACAAATTATGGTTTTCGTTGTTGTTCTGCCTTGATGTTTGCTCATTGAATTAACATCCCGCAAATGCAAGCACGATTTAATCGCTATTTTCGGAGCAAAATTTCTGTTTGTCAATTAAAATATTTGAAATCACTGAAATCATTTCAGTGGCAGTTAATTTGATTACTCGGGGAGGAGAACAAAATACGTTACGATATTTTCGTCGGTTATTATTTTAATGTATGCTTTAATTACTCGTTTTAAGCTTTTTGATGGCACAGCAACACACTCATTTGAATACACTTAAAATAAAACAGAGACGGAAACATCAATAAGCATATATCATATCAAAAACGGTAGCAAGTCAAAAATATTTTATTGAAATAAGAATTAAACCAGATTTCGTAGTCATGGACCATTATTGTAGTTATACATTAAATATTTAGACCATTATTATTTTGAATTTTCATGACTGAGTCGCAAACCCAGCAAACAAAAAGAAAATATTATTAAAAAATATTTTTTTTTATTCTTATGGAACTCCTATGCCAGAGACACGCATGTGTGACCGAAAACATGGTACTCCGGCGACACAACACTAGAGTCATAAATGTTCCTATTCCTATGCCTTTGGCATCCAACTCGGTTTATGCTAGCTTATTTTGATCACGTATGTATATCATTGACGTAGGAGTCAGTACGTTGATCACAGACGTTGTGTCACCGGCATCGAACGTGTTTATAGCTACTATAAAAATAAAAAAATGTACCTTAAATCTATTTCAAATTATTTGTACGAGTACCTTAACTTGGGCCTCTCACAGGATCAAATTCCTACAGCCTACCCAGCCGTTATGAGGCGAAGTTACCCCGCCACGCTGCAAGGGATGCCCTGCAAGGGGATGAACTCGCGATACGACGGGGTACGATGATTGATACGGTCCAGTGAGGGGTGACTGCGATAAGACTTTCTGTAAATGGTGCACTTCCGGGTATCAAATAGTATATTCGTAACATCCGCTTGTAAATGTTATGATTACAGAACAGAAAAAACGGTACGACAGTGTGCGTGTTGGCAACATCGGCTCTGATGGTAGTCTAGGCTTATGCCATTTCCACTGTTTTTATTATTCCGTGGTTATGATGTTATTCAGAAAGGTAATCTAATCTTAAATACATGCGTTGGTTGTTTTATTTCGTTTATCTCAATACGTTCTTTTATGATGATCAAAAATACAATTAAATTGTTATTCAATTTTATTAAAACTATGGATTTAAATATTAGATGACATAACGAAAATACCGAAGTTTACCATCAAGTTAATTAGTGCAATATTCGCCTGCTTTGCACTCTCTTCTCTATTCTTAATGATCCACAATCTCCTGATTATCTTAGTTCACTCTTTAAGTTCTATGGTGTCACTCGCGATCGTCAACTTCGCTCCTCCGGTAATATGTCTCTGTCTATCCCTCATCACCATTCTGGCTTCATGTCAAATTCGTTCACCGTGCAAGTGGCGCGTCTTTGGAATGGACTCCCCTTTAGCATCAAAAATTCTCCAAGTAAATTTATATTTAAGAAATCCTTACGTGCTCTCATTGCTAGCGGAATGAAGGATTGTTAGTTTTTCTGTTTTAGTTGATTTCATCGGTTATAATATTAATATGTATTTTAATTATATAGTTAGTTCGTGTATATATTTGTGTAGGTATATATGTAGGTATAGATATGATAAATATGTTTTTGTTCATATTATTTAACTGGATAGATGTAGCACCGCCCACAATCTCTCTGCTTTGCCTTAAGGTTGACTGGTAGAGAATGCCTCATGGCATTAAGTTCGCCTTTTGTACGTTAAGTTTTACTTTTGTGCAATAAAGTTTAAATAAATAAATAAGTTGTTAAATCCATGTAAATGTAATGAAAGTGACCATTTTGTACAAAAGGTACTACTATTATATGTAGACCAACAAATTAATCATAAATTAAGCACCATGTTCGTTGTATGACCCCTTTAAAATATTTGTTTTATTATATTTTTAGGATTCGTTGCTATATTGGCATTGGATATTATGTACCTTTATAAGAAATGAGCAAGAAGATTTTAATTCATAATTTAAACAAAGTACAATAACAATAACAACACTAAATGAAACAAAACTTAAAAACTATTGTTAAAATTATACATAAAAATTAAAAGTACCAGTACCTAACGTAAATCTACCTATTATGTACATAACCTGTGTTCAATTATCTAACTTCATAGCAAAGCAGTCAAATTCATGAGATTCTGGTGACGGATGGACATGCAGTGAACTCTTGGCGATAGGCTCCGTTTTTGAGTCCGTTCTGTCGCGCAGAAGATAGAATAGCACAGGCCACAGAGGTATAACAGACCAATTAACAGACGCAGGTAAAAGTTTCAATATTGATTTATGAAATGATTGCACCCTCTGCCCGATTACGGCTCAACTGGACTGAAAGGATGCAGTTTTGTAGATCACCGCACGTTCATTACCGTTAATTGGCCGCTTGCATACCTACAACACAATCATATCGCTTTTTCGGACTCATAAAAAGATACTGCGTACGGAAAATGTTGCACAATCAGTGCATCAATGACCTGTGATACAAATATAATTACCGATATCCTATCTGTTGGCATTTAATTCAATAAATTCTCATTAAACAAGAGCTACTACTAGTAACTTACTAGTAAAGGAAAATTGAGATGAACTAAATAGAGCAAAATTTTGCGGTCGTGTTTAGAAGCTCAATTAGACTACTTATGTCTGTATGACCCTACGATACGTTTTGTACACCAAAGTACACAACACTTATGGTAGGTACCGACAATATTCGGCATATTAATGTATCTCTACACCCAATTTCATGGATATATTTAATTCGACTTGCGATGTAGAAACTTACTGTGTACAGTAGTTTCATAAAAAATCAAATCGGCGAGCTTTGCAAAAAAAACAAGAGAGGTAGGAGGATATTTCTTCACAACTTAGAATTCACAATTGAAAAAGTACGATTACATGATATAAATTAACCCTTTTACGGTTTCAATTAAAATAAATGTTGATTTTTGTATATGTACAATGACAATGGCTAACAAGCATATGGCCCAGAGGATGGTAAGCAGGTACCGTGTCCTATGGATGCCTGCAACTCATTATTGTCTTTCTGTCCGTCTCTATTACATTGTTAATGATCTCAAGAACCACTGGTATGGATTTGAAAAATGTAATTGTTCTGGAAAACGCTAAACAGCTTGGATACTTAGTACTACATTTTTCACCACACTACTTGAAAATATGCTGTTTTTTCCATTAATTCCAGAGCTCAAAACTGCGTTTCATTTGTACCTTTTCTATAATGCATTTTTTTTAAATATTTTGCACAGTCTGAAGCAATAATTGGGGCAGAACTTTGGGCAGAATGGCCAAAAATGCAATGAACATTAATCACATGATTACTTAGAAATATATATAAATTTAAATAACAACAAATAAATTAATAAATTTAAATAACACAGTTGCTTGATTTATAATAATGATTATTATTTATTAATAACTTTTTAATAATGACCTACTAGTTTGTTTTGCTTGAGTTTACTGTTATGTTTCCTTAAAAAATGTCGTGTTTCACTCGGCAGCAAAGTTTGTCCAAAACTCGTGCCTTCAAACCTTCACTGCGCTCAAGATTTCAAGTTTTGAACATCTCGTTGCGCTCGTGGTTAAATTGGAATATTTCGCTTGCTCGAGTCTTAATATTAGCACGAGATTTAAACAATCAACACTCCCTAGTAAAACAAATAACTATTTATACTTAGATGGTTTCACATCATCAGCCTATCTCAGTCCTCTGCTGGACGTAGGCCTCTCCTATTAACGTACGTCGAATAGATGCATTAGGAGGTAAATGCCCATAATCGCTTCGCTGGCCAAGCGGATTGGCGATCGCAGTAATGTGTTCACTATGATGACACTGACTGCCCATCATCAATCTTCTATCAAAGAATGGTCAGTGACACTTCAATCCCTTAGTCGACTCTTACGACGCGGGAAGAGTTGGAGTGATGACAAATGTGTTCTTACCATTTAAAAATTAAACAGTTTTCGTGTAAAACATTCTCGCATTTGATTTGCAGCGCATCGCATTGCACCTCACGTATTGCCGGCTCGCCTTGTTTGCTGGCCGCATGCCGCCCGCCGACAATTGCTCTTTTTCCTTTGTTCTGTACACGGCATTAACAGACCAGAGGTTGCTGAAAAACGGCGGACACGGCGATGTGTAGTAATTACATTGTTTATACCCAAATTTAGATTTTACTCGCTCCTTATTTTGCTGCGACCATATATAACATGGACGTGTCTAACACCAGCTCAAAAATGGCCCCAAAACCAATTGTTCAATTTTGTGCCAAGATGGGCAGGACATAGCGCTTTTTGTGACACTGCGCATATTTTGACGCAAGATCTTTGACAATATGTTTATTGAATATCGCCAATCAAAACTATTTTTAAATGGCGATTATGTTTTTTATAGGTTGACATTCAAATTCATTGCCGTGATGCATTGAACAGAGGCATTTGTCAACTAAAATTCAGGACCGTTTTTGAAAGGCAATTTAGTATGGCGTGCGGCTTTCATGTTTTATTTGTTCGTAGTTATTTTGACATCGCAATAGACGCATATACAAGGTATTTGGAGCGAAGTTCAAAGTTAATTCTATCATAAAGTATACGATAATTATGAGAAGTTCAAACTTAATTTCATTATTTGTCAATGCGGTTATGGCAACCAGCTTTTGCCGGTTCATCGAGACATTTGTAAATTTAAATGATCTGTTGTCCCTGCACCCTGGTGATCATTCATTATTGTTATAAGTCCACCATTTTTATTTTTGTGTCTCTAATTCTTCTATTCCTCTTCACTCTAAAGTACTATGACATGTATTTATATATACTCGTATATGGTATTTTTCTTATTTTTATTTAAATAACCTAAACTACGATTTCGTACAAAATAACATAACACAACACAAACAAACACAACAACACCAATAAAACACAAATACAGGCATCTATTCTGTTACCTGTCTTATTTTTGAAATCAGCATTACATGAAAATTGGAACCGATGAAAAGATCAGATTCGTATGCAATCACAGATCAGATGTTATTCCGATGGAACAGTCACCGCTTACTTACACAACCTCGTATTAGCAACCCTCATTTGATAGGAAACACACCCGTATTTCGAGTGACAGAAAGGTGACATTCCCATGAATTGATTGGTGTAGATTCAAGGTTGTGTATAACGACGCAGTTCGGCTGAATTATTTACACACGCCCGGCGCGGCTATGCGTGCGAGGAAATATAATTCCTATTCCCTTTAACACGACTCTTTTGAGGGTCAATACAATTGAAATGTATTTGCTCCCATACTACATGACTGATGTTTGTTGATTTTGCGACGTGTTTGTAAAGATATTTATGAGTTTTTTGATGTATTCTATTCTGCGATATGTAGGTAAAGCTTTTGTTGTATTAAATATTAATGTTAACATGTAGGCAAATTGTCTAAGATGACGTCATTAAATTATCCTACCTTATCGTTTCACTCGGTTTCGCCTACAGGAGTGCTTTGATTTATTTACATTAGGTAGGTATTGCCTACTTCATATTACAATATTGAAATTATGCTCTGTGCATCGCCAGTCGCCGTCGTACTTTTATATCTCAATCTCAATACAATGTGTCCATATGATGTTTTCTGGATTCAGTCTATTTTAAGAGAAAATTTGATTTTATCTTAAAACCGTTTTAGACCGTTACGCATGATAAACGCATTTTAGGAAACGATTTTGTCACCATGTTGTCTTAGTCTTGTCACACATAATTGACAGACATCAAATGAACAAAAATATCTTTAATTACCTAGCAAATGCAAAAAAAAACTTTGAAAAGCATTTTTAGCGATTGTTTGATTATTAAATCCTTTTTTTGTGTATTAAAGCATTCAAAACATGAAAAAAAAAAATTTTTTTTTTTGCAGATTTGACTAAAACTCATTTAACATTTTTTGCTTCTTTTAGTCTGAGGAATATGCTGTTAGAATTTTTCCCTTTCCTCGCGGGCACCTTGTATGTCAGATAATATCTGATGAGATGACGTGTCTGCGTAAAGTACACAATGTCGGTAAAGTAAATGATTTTGTACAGTCACCGTCCATAGTATCTAATGCCACAAAGGCCGCAAAAATATGTGACACGCTCTTATGTCGCTCTAACTGACGCAATTTTTGTGCCAGATATTTTTACGGCCTTCATATAAAATACTATCGATGGTGACTGTACCGTTGCTAAAATAACTGAGAATGTACAAATACATTTCTGCAGTTACTAAGCATTGCCATTGGTGTGTATGCCGTAAGTTTCATAAGTTGCGAAACTTCTATAGACAATTTTTTCAGCAATTTAAAATTTGCAAGCAATCTAATTATGCCAAAACCGTTGTATATACATGCCTTATAAGGTATATTTTATGTCTTGTTTACTCAATTGTGGAATACAATATAGTTCATAACATTTTTTTATAAGTTCTCATGGAAACATTCTCGATGAGAACTTACTCTTAAATTTTAATAAAAATTCTCGGAAAGTTCCGAGTATATTCCCGAAATTTTGAGAATGTGCAGCAACTTGTACATTGCTAGTAACACGAAGCCTGTTGCTGATTGCATTTTGTAGCATCTTGACGAAGCCTGCGTCGGATTTTTATGCGTAAATTTAGTTCTTGTTCATTAAATAAACACTTTTCGTTTAGCATGTTTGTCAGTAAAATAATGGCTCAGTCATTAAGTGCGTAAATAATGAGTTACTAAATATAAATATGAAGTTCACTTCTCTATTATCACAACATAATGCTCCAACCAAACGCAGTACAACAGAAATATTGTCCTTTAAATTTGAGGCAAAGTAAAGTTGTCGTTGTCGAGTTTATGAGTGGGACAAGCTGGCACAACTTCTGAACTCCAAGTGCTGCGAAGTGTTTGCGGCCTTTGCGCGTTACTTCCGAGCCATTTCGCGATCTTTGAATGACAAGTTAACTTGGCAAATCTAGCGGTAACTATGACAGTTTTACGGATTTGCGTTAAAATATGTTAAAAAATACATTAAATAATAGGCAAAAGGAATTAATGTATCAACTGTAAAATGGAACTGTATAATTTGACTCTTCTATTGGGCTATTCACGCTGCATATTTTTTTCCAAATCCAATGTGTTTATGGGAAAAAATGTATTATGCCCAAACACAAAAATTAGACCACATTCAATTTGTTATTATAGCAGGCACTACGTAGCACGTACCTACCTAAATATCGTGTGCTAACGAAAAAAAATCTAAATATATGAATTATTTCATGAACATAATATTGGTCTTTAACAACTTAAACCCGTCAACCTTCATTCACATACAGTTTTCGTTAAAATTATTGTTTATTTTTTCTACTAGTGCACGGTATACAATCATCTCAATAACTCGGTTAGCAAAATAGGAGTTCTAATTCAGAAATCATAGGTACTGTAGAGTCCATAAATTTCTCCTTTTGGGATTTGTATAGACATTAAGATTTCAGAAATACTCTCGATTACTGTGTTAATGGCAAAACACCCAAGAAAACCAAAAAGCGGCGGTGGCCTTAAAAGGCCCTAATAATGGGACTTCATCCTACTTTTATACAAATACACCTAATGCCACGGTAAGCTCTTACGAATACAAGCTCTGTTCTTGAGATATGGGTACTATCTGCTACAACAATAAATATATATTGAAAATTCATGGAAAACAGCCTGACGGAGGAACACATGGTTACAACGAGATGCGCTTACCACAATTCGAACCCGACAACCCCGATTCCTCGGGCAGGTTACTATCGACTACGCCATGGAAGCCGTCAAGCGTCATTTATAAGGATTGCTTTATTGGCGTCATGTTTTAATTTTGTATGATTCTGGGGCTACTAATGTGATGAACTGCAACGGACGCAATAAAACGTAATTAAAACGAGCATTGGCAGGATTGTTGAAATTTTGATTTATATTCACACTCCTGCTTTCACGCGTGCCGCGCATCCGGAAATCTGCAGCATTATTTATAATTCAATAATTTACAACACCTGTCATGCATTCCAAATGTTCTTCCCGGTTATGCGAGCCGAGATAGAGAAAGCTAAACTATATGGCCCATACATTCTTACTTGGCTTAAACTTTCTAAAGTCGATTGCAAAAAAATGTAACTATGTAGGTACAATAGTTAATCCAAACAAAATTTAACGTCATAAATTTAGTGTTACGTCTGTTAAATTAAACTTATAGCACTGAAAAAAGGCATCGAATTAAATTTTTCTATTTATTTTGATTAAAGCCTTAACTATGTACAATTTTTTTGCGATCCCTCACCTCCCTCTGGTACTGATCTCACCGCGAGCTACTAAATAAGCTATGAACTGTCGGCTATAAAACCGAACAAAAGATACGCACTCCCGTGTAAATAATGCCCTCGCCAGGATTTGAACCGGAACCTCCAGCTTCATAAGCAGGATCACTACCAATTAGGCTACGGAGGCTGACAAATTTAATTTCTTTGCAAAATAAGAGTGAGCTGGTAACTACAGTTAGCGAAAGCAAAGCGGGCAAGGCGTAGAATTTAGCTAATATTAAATGCGCTGTAGTTTAAAATGAAGAGTAAGTTTTTGTCTAAACACGCAAAAGCATCCGCGGCTCTTATCTCCTCAAACAGCTGCAGCCAACTCGGAACGAGCGAGCAAATGGGCCGACTTGGGCAACTCGGAACTTGATGTTGGAACAGATTAATTGCTCGCAATATGCATTTGGTTGGATTTTTCGTAATTGAAAGATCGGGAGACAGCGCCGCGGGTCCCCTCGGAGACGTAAGCGTTGTTTTATGGCCGTCGTGCCGCCGACAAACTTCGGAAACTGCTTTATGATCCTAATTTATAAGTGAGCGGCGTCGAGACTATTTACGACTCTTTCTTGAGCTCCCGCGAGTGCGTTACAGCCACACTTGAGATTCATTTACACATGTCCTTGTTACATTGAACTTACACTCTCCACGTTTCTTGTCTTTATCCAGAGGACTATACATTTATTTTTCAGTTCAGATGCGTTTTACGCGCTAGTGCGAGAAGTGGTTCATTTCTTGTCAGGTCCAAATTTCGGAGTGCCATCTGCACTGAAAAACGTCTTTCGGTCGTGTTTTAATTTATCATCACTCGTTTGGAACTTAATTTTTTTGCACTTGTATCGTAGTATACTATTTTATATCGTCGTTTTCTCGTTACATCCATTTTGTTAAATATAAGCATAAAACAAAATCTGCTATTAGGTACGAATTTACAAATAACTTAATAGTTTTCTGAAATTAATTCTCCATACGGAACTTACAATCTGTAGTGGCTTCATGTGAAATTTTGGGAGCATAAATTAATTTTCAATTTCCCTTTGACGTTTTGCTGAGCTGGGCGATCATGTCTCTCAGGCGAGGTATTAATCCGAACATGACACCGCGAGCCTCCTGCACCGCACACACACACACACACACACACATATAGGTACAGTTCCCATCAGACATATGGAGCAGCCTCGGTACTCAAAGATATCTGAACATGCACTCTAACACCTGGGGCCTGTTTATCTAAAGCTTGTAACTTGTAATACAAGTGGAAGTCTCTTTTTATCGCCATTAATAAGATAAGGACTTGTATTACAAGTTACAAGCTTTTGATAAACAGACACTGGACAATAGAGGCCAGCTTATCAATGCACCGAAGACAATTTTCCAGAATTGGAAATGTTCTTGTAGAAAGTTATTACTATCGTTCTTCGCACATTTATTAGTTTTACGGGGATTTTTCTGCAACTCGACAACCATTGTGCCTTTTTTGCGTGACGCACATTTATTGCTACACCACATGATCCTGTTCTGTGGCACTTGAGTGAGTTAATACAGTCACCTGTATGTAGTTAATTCAAACTTTAAATGTAGCTATCATCTGATAAGAACACTGTTCAATAATAATTTTCTAAACGGAAACTTGAATGACAATTTTTTCATGAAAGTCTACAATAATTTCTGCTTATAATAAGAATGTACAGATATTTGTGAAGACCTTGGTAGCTCCGATATATCTACGACTATACACCACAAAGTAGACGGATCTCATATATTATTACTCACTCAGTTTACAAACTTGTGGATCCTGTTTCTAGGTGTCAAACGGTAACTATTTTATTCCAATACGTAAGTTACCATTTTGCTAAGTTTGTAGTAATGTGTATTTTTATTGGAAATAAATTATGTTGCTTTTATTAAGTCAGTAACAATTAGCAAGAATCAGTATTTCTTACTATGTCAAATGTTTAATGTGAATTATGAAAATTTTATATTTCAGGCTTTCAACCCGTCTATGGTCTGTTACTTATGTAACTATTAATTACATTTTAGCATTTATTATGTATTGATAATTTAAAATTAATTATATGTTTTGCACCTGCCAAATAAATATATTTTTTTGTTGAATAAAGCTCAATAAAAATATCAAAAAGTCTAAGGCTGCGGCTCCATTGAGGCGGAGAGGAGCGGAGATGG
>JALPQI010026841.1:0-14251 GCA_025490895.1 Thaumatotibia leucotreta
GTTTTGCATATACTTTCAAGTCAAGCTATTTTGAAAATAATCAGTTTAGCCGTCGAATTTAAAATAGTTATAGCCTTCTCAGTAGATAAAAGAACGCAAGTGCAACGAAGGTACCTATAGTTGTAACAAAATTCATATATTATGTGTGCACATAATGATGTTGATATGTGCATATCAACTACAACCCTGAGCATGGCGAGATGATATTTAGCGCGTTCATTCTTTCGAATATCACTTCTCACAGGGTTACCTATTCTCGCGAAAGATGAACGAGGGAACGAACAGTCAAACTTTGTCTGTAAAGCGACAACCCTATTTGGCAGAGACATGCCATCGGAGTTAAACTTCAAAACTGAGGAAAAACTGTCTGCGATACGAATTCCAAGGATATCTGAACGTGATGCTATGCGTCGTGTATTTTATCTGCGCAAAACTCCATCGCTAAAACGTCGTACAAATGACATTCCTGAACCTAACTGTCCACCGCTTAGATTAATTCGTCGTGTATCTCTCTCGCACTTAAAAGGTATAAGCGAGATACACAGCAAATAAGTTAATTGACTAAGCTGGTATTTATTTATTTTTTTCCTCTGATTTTATACTCTCTTAAACCAGCACTAACAGACGTACTACACAGTCATGTCATGTTAAAATCTAATCCAAATCGTAGTAATTGCAGAGAAAATATTGATTTGCTAGTGTTTTTTTTATGCTGGACTCAAAGCAGGTACACATAAGCTCCTGGATGAATTCATCCAAAAATTTGAGTTTTTCGCAATCAATCCAACATGCTACAAAAGCAAGGCTTTCCCTTTCTGTGATATGGAAGTCGTTGCATCTAGAACCAAATGAAGAATAGTATAGTTGCGTTTATTAATATGTACCTTTGCACTTCTTTCCAATTCAATAATTGAAAAACGTTCACATAATTATGATATGAATAAGATTTACAGATAAATAAACTGACTGAAATACTCACATTTATAATACTAATAGGGAATAACGATGTCCTAGACTGTTAAACGTAATCCTTTAGACATCTATTGAATGCTTAATGGAGCAATTTTAACGGTTAGGAAGGACGAATAATTGAAATTTGGCAATAGCGGTGCGAAGATAAAATGCCATTTTCTCAAACATGCAATGAAATGTTGTAGTTACGTGCCTAAAAAGCGACCGGGAAGTACCCCGTTGCCGGCCTAGGCCGGCAAGTGCCTCTTTTTTAATTTTCATTTGACATAGGGTTGTGACCTGGCATCTTGGCTTTTAGCCAATAATTATCTGTAAGTAATATTAGTATTAAAAAAAATGATTGGCTAATTGTTGCAGTTATAATTAGGTATTTAAATTATATAATTTAAAATATGTACAATAACTACTCAAAATAATGTTTAAAAAGCAGTATTATACGGTGCGATCCGTCGGCGCCGGTCATCGCATGCGATTAATTGGACCCAACAGACTGCGTCGTCTAATACCGCTTTTTAAAAGTAAAAATTTGCACCTTTCAAACATGTCAAACTTAAAAAAAAATGAGGCGTCGGTTTCGTATTTGATTTTTAAGGCAGTATAGCTTAGTGCTTTCGCCTGTCCACAACGACTAGAAATATATAAAAAAAGTATTTGTCTTTGGTTGTGTTTCAAAGACTTAGTTATGTAGTTGACTTATAATTTCTTAGAATGAAGATATTTTTTTTGTTTCATTTCATTGCATGTTTGAGAAAAGCATTATACATACCTCGGCCATGAAGTGACGGGTTGCCGTCCGAATACTATCCGGCCTCGCTTCGCTCGGCCGTCTACATATATTCGGCCGGCAACCAGTCACTTCGCGGCCTCGGTAGTAATGTACTATTGTTTTATGGACAAATGCGAATTGAATTGAATTTGCGCCTCAGTTTACCGGGAAAGTGCATTAGACGATTTTATCAGTGATTATCAGAATCTGATCAATAAATATGTAATATAAATAATTCAATCTATAGTATTGACACCTGAGAAAGGACATTTTTATTGCTGAAATCGCCCGTGTGAGACAAATATGCCGCAATAGGCATGATGACTGGCAAGTCAAATGAGCATCTTTTTTCGAACTGTGAAAACGATCACCACTATGAAATTTTATATGAAATACTCAAAAGTGACACCACGTTTGAGTACTGCCAAATGACCTACTCTTTTAATTTTTTTTCAATTTATTACATAGAAGTTCTGTACAAAAATTACTGCAATCTACATCTTAGTAATATTTATTCGTGTATTATGTCGTGCATAATGTTAAATAAAATTTATTTTAACTACAATCATCATCCCTATTCTTGCAAACAGACCCATCCCAATCAGTCAAGGAATCACTAGTCGTGTCTTCGGTACATCACAAACTGTGTTGGTACTTCGCTCATGTAAACCCGGCATTATACCGAGTAATATTCAGCTACAGGCTGTCAAGTTGTCATACACCAAGAGATAGGGGAAGTTGAGGTCCGATAGGATACTCGCCCGAGGTGTTTGTAGCGATTGTTCGGTGGGAGGGATTGGAAAGACAGCGGATTTATGATTATGATTGAGTCAGCTAGTACTTGATTGAAAGTTTAAAATGATTAGATACTAGCTTTGATGAAATCTCTTATTTCATACCGATATTATAGCTACCATTTAAAAGAAAGAAAGGGCCATCTTGCACCTGCTACTTTATGGAATGAGATTTGGATGAGAGTATGTCGTATATTTTCAGTCATAAATTGTTAAAAACAAAAGAAAAATGTAAGAACCGTGTAAAAGTTAAGCGTTTAAATTTTCAATAATATTTAATAAGGCAGATAATTGTAATCCATAATAATATATAACAGCATATTGCCACATTTTTTGGATTAACACAAATAATACGATTCCGTCTTTCTTAATTCGATAAAGACATTAACGAGTTTAGTTACAGTTTTCAAACTTCCTCCCTTTTGTCCGTATCTTCGAAAATCATCATAAATTCCTGGCCGAGATCATCCAACCTGACATTGAAATGTAAATTCCATTATCAAATGAAAATTCAGTTTCAATTAGAACAAAATGCTGTAACTCCCTTGCTTAATAACAGTTTGACGTCGTGCAGTGTACGGCCCCCTTAGGTACCTGCTGGATTTGCCACCCCTCGTGTATAATCGCCTTAGGAGTTTCTTATTCGCTAAATTAAGGTGCACATTTGGAAAAAGTTATACTGATGAAGTATTCAACAGAATGTTGTTTAAAAAGCAAAGCTGCTTTCAGGAGAATTTTATATTTATGAGGGATTTAGTCTGTAATACAAAGAATATTTTAAACTTTAAATTACCTTTTACAATGCATATGCTCAGAAAGTGATCTTTTTAAAGTTAAAATCATGCACAGAAAGTAATTATTTTCCGGACGTGTGCGTGAATTAATTTTCATAGTACTTTTCCGCACGGTCTGGTTGGTACTGCCGAGATAGTCTGGGTTTTCCTCGCATATTGCATTGTAAAATGTTATATGATACACATGTTAAAAAGTATGCTTTGCACACTTGTATCATAAATAACTATAACCTCTAACCATCACAAATACACATAATCGTGACGTGTTACGAGCTGGGACAAAATATTGATCGAAAACAAAAAAAAATAGTTCGATTTGCCATTCTACACTATTTTTAACGTTTCGATCGTCAATTCAATTTCGATAGGGTACTTCGGCTAAGCAGCAATACACAACAAATATTTTATTTCCTTGCTCGCGTACGAATCCACAGACGCTGTCGTAAGATATTTTTAATATTGTGATGATAAGCAGCCAGCATTATCAAATCATCATACAGGGACTGTAAATCCGCTTGCATGGCGAGTTCGGATTTTACCTCCTAATGCGTCCATTCCATACGCATATGTAATAGGTAATTATATGAGTAGGAGAGGCTTAATATCCGGTGGACTGATGTAGGCTGATGAAGTATGTTAAAATTTTACGAGTATAGGCTAGTTCTTCTATTTATGAACTTCTTGTTTGTGTGCCTTTAAACTTTTAGTAGCAAAGGCTTTATTGTTAAAGTAGGTCCGGCTTGTAGTTCTAAGCCTTTGTTCAGCAGCTTTACGCGTGAAGTTTCTGCTTTTTTGTTTTTCCAATGTAAATTTCAACTCCTTCAGTTTCATTTATAAGTTGTAAATTTCAATTTAATATATTTACCATTATACATAAATAAAAATAGAACAAGTTGAAATAAAAAAATATAAATATTTTCGAACAAACTTAAACATATGTGATCGTTTTACGGGAAACATCCCACTTTGTCGATAATTATGGAGTTATGAGTAGTTCCAAATACTACAGATCAAACACTATCTTTTGGTGTAAATATCTTATTATCGATAGTTACTCAACCATACTGTTCATCTTTAATGAATTATATATTTTACGACGTCTTATACCTAGCTGATATGATGATGATGATAAGAGCCTGGAAAATCTATAGCAAAACAAAAGACTGTAGCAATCAAACTAGGGTGAGAGACATTTTTTTTATCGATATCGATAGTTGTTATATAGCCTACCAAAACATATTCGGTATGTTTTTTTTTAAATTTTACTCGATATCGATAAAAAAATGTTTCTCACCTTAGTTTGATTGCGACAATTTTTGTTTTGATATGGATTTTCCGGGCTCTGATGATGATGATGATGATGGTGATGATGATGATACGAAAGGGATCCATAGAACTGTTCTGACTTTTTAGCTTGAGAATACAACTAATTCAAACTACTAAGGTTACACAAGAATATATATACGTACGTATGATTTTGAATAGGTACCCAATTTAAAATCCATAAAGTATGGCAAATCATTTTATAGCATCCACTCCATAACTTCAAGTACAAGTGTGTTTTTTGCAGTTCCGAACTTTAAGCAACGTTTTCACAGTTTTTTCACTCTTGCTAGTTTGATGAGTTATAAACTTATAAAAAAACGTTTTTTTTTTCAACGAATCGACAAAGTAGAAATTCTGCCCTAAAATAAGCACAAATATGACATTGATTATTTCTTTGGGTAATCGACAGAGTGGGACGCTGGCCACTAAACTTTGAGGCCTCAAAAAAGTGCTTAAATTAAACGTTTATGCGTCGAAATCAAAATTATATGTTTATAATAGTATGTAGGTTTTCATTGAAAGTCGATTTTCGATAGGTTTTGCCATATAAATAAATAAATAAATAAATAAATGTCTTGGCACATCTTACACAAATCGACCAAGTCCCACGGTAAGCTCAATTAAGGCTTGTGATGTGGGTACCAGGCGACGATATATATAATAGATAGATACATACAGATACTTAAATAGATAGACAGCCATGACCAAGGAACAAATATTTGTGATAAATAAATACACAAATAATGCCCTCGCCGGGATTCGAACCCGGAACCTCCAGCTTCGTAGGCAGGGTCACTACCAACTAGGCTACGGAGGCTGAGACTGATATTTCACTAAACTGCCCGTAACTGCGTAACTAGAATCGACAAAGTGGGACGTTTTACTAAACTCAAACACATATTATGGTTAAGTAAGCGCGTTTATATATTTTGTTTTAATTCATTTACTCTACTTACAGTCCACAAATAGGTCAACATTCCAAATGAAATATCCAGTTTGTACATATTTACTATCGTATCCAAGTATTTTTTTCATTTGCCTACTAGAAAAAAGATACTATAAGTTTATTTAAGTTCAATTATATTTATATTATATTATCCTAATAGGTACGAGAACACTATTTCCATTAAATAAGGAAGGTAAATTCAAACTGATTTTAAACCTGAAAGAATGATTGACCAAAGTCCATTCACTTTTACGTGCTATTCACTGCAGATTGCTAAAAGTTTATGTTCTAGAAACGCTTACGGTCACACTAGAATCCAGGTTTCAAAACTGAATAAGGTATGGGTCCCACCAACGGCGATAAAGGAGCAGCGAGTAAGGGGCGAGCGTACGCTATTAGAAAATTTACTCTCCAACACGATGGGTATGATTATTTGATAATGCTGGCTGCCTGTCATCACAATCTTACGACAACATCAGTGGATTCGTATGCATGCGAGAAAATAAAATATTTGTTGTGTATTGCTGCTTCGCCGAAGTATCCTATCGAAAAATTTAATTGCCGATCAAAATGTGTGTAGAATTTGAACAATCAGTGATCAACATTAATGATACGTTATCTATGTATATTTTTGCCGTTTCTTGGGCGAGAAATAGTCGACAGCTAACACGCTTTTCGTGGGACAAATGCCTAAACTTTGAACCTTGAGCAATTCTCGTTCAATCTACGTAAACTTTATTTTCAGTATAACAAAATAAAGACAAAAATACACTACAACTTAGGTGATGTTTAATGCAGTACCTAAAAAGCAGTAACGAAATATCTTGCAATAAATCAAAATTACTTTAATATAACCTACTCATTTTGCAGTGAGAACACATTTGTCAAAACATCATCTCTTCCTGTGGGTGTCGTACTAAGAGTCGACGACGGGATTGAAGTGTCCGTCACTGACCATTATTTTATTGAAAATTGATGAGGGGATACTACTGCGATCGCCAATCCGCCTGTACATATCATACAAATGTATACAGGGTGATAGGAAGACCGATGCAAAGCTTTAAAGTGAAGTAAGTATAGACCATTTCGAACTATTTAAGCCATTGTTGTCTTTGGCGAAGTCTGACTATTTTTTGAATTTTTTTTTTGGATGAAATACCCAAAATTTTAAATGAACTGCAAATTTTTGACCAAGTTAAGAGATAAACGTACAATTTTTTAATTTATTTAATTAAAGTAAGGTGTTAACAATTTAACAAAACATAATAAAAGCTCCTGTTTTATAGAAGTTTTTTTTTACAGAATTTTGAAGTTCGTAATCCAAAATTGAAAATGTTGAAATACCATTTTTAACATCATTTAAAAAAGTTTGTTTTTTTGTCCTTCTTGTCACCCTGTATATTATCGGCAAGGAGGCTAGAACGCACGATTTTAATTTCATTTACCAATTTAAGGGTTGAAGAAGAATACTCACTATTATCAGCCGAACACGTCACCGCGTCTTGACGTTTATGCACGGTTTAATTTATGATACGGAATCAAAGCGTGTGTAGCCGTCTTAGCTTCTAAATACGTTACGGGGCCTGTGAGCTAAGGTAAATTAAAATATGTTATATGTACCCTACGACACGTACATGCGTTTATTTATTTTACGAATATCGTTTCTAATAATGTGGATTTCGCCATACAACTGAAGAAAGGAGATTT
The DNA here is from genome assembly GCA_025490895.1 of Thaumatotibia leucotreta. Classification (NCBI taxonomy): domain Eukaryota; kingdom Metazoa; phylum Arthropoda; class Insecta; order Lepidoptera; family Tortricidae; genus Thaumatotibia; species Thaumatotibia leucotreta. Next base: position 7,306 of record JALPQI010026841.1, read on the forward strand.
GTTATTAGTTATGTTATGAGATTGTTTGTTAGGAATATACGTCAATAACTTTGTAATCGTAATTGTTATGTGCTAGTTGCTGTGGTTGCTTTCTTAAATAGGCTTGCTAGTGACATTTTTAACCCAATAAATACCATACATACACGACCACACATCGGCACATCCCATCATCCATCATTTGCTGGTGGTAGGACCTCGTGCAGGGTCCGCCCGGATAGCTACCATCGTCTTACCCGTTAACCTAACGCTAAATAGCAGCGTTTGCACTGCTATGTTTCGGTTTGGGGGTAAGATAGCCGGTATAATTAATAAAATAAAAATAAATAAATAATAAATATCTTGGGACATCTTACACAAATCGAATTGATTTAATTAAACTGGGAATAAACTGGCATAGATAGAAGCAATCCATCTAAGTCCTCAGTGTATGCAGCACATAGGCGATATTTTGATCACTATGTCGATGGGCCTCAGTTACTGCTTTCCATCAAGTGGGCTGAAAGCTCAGTTGTCTACCTTCGTCACACAAAAAATAGGTAATAATAAACCCACCGTGCCAGCCTAAACGCCTTATTATAGAACCAATTGAATCCCGCGCGGTGTTTCTCGCGTAAACTAGCTCAAAATGGCGGATCTTACAAGATGGCGATGGTAGTAATGAGCCGCACGATTTGCAAGGTACGCGAGCACCTTGCATCCCAAGTGGCTTAGGCTGATTTGAATCCTCACCAGGATTATCTATTTCTATAGCTAAGAAGGGATAAATTGTAATTTTTACCTAAGACATATATCTATATTAAACAAAATATAATCAGGTCCCAAAATACTAATATCAAAAAGGCATTAATGTAATCAGAGTCATGAAGCCACACCAAGTCAAGTTTCAGATATTACACGGGCGAAAATTTATCTTAATGCTTTGTGTAAATAAAGAAACATAACTTACAAAACGATTAACTCGTTATAATATCAGTTCCCAATTGATTACACCTTCTAAAGATATTTCACATTTATTTAGTCATTCAGTCGTGTAGCTGTTTTCTAACCAATAATTTACTGATAATTAACAATTTCAATAAAAGTTTCATTTGTACTATTCATAATAGCTAAAAAAAAGTATACATTGGAATACGTTTCGACATGGCTGTAGAGCACGCAGAGGAGAAAATACCAGGCACCATATTCGATATTCATCGAAATACTTGAAGGAATTTAGTATTCAACCCAGCACAACTTTAAAATTCATCAAACGTAATGACGTCCCAAACATCTAAATGTCTTTCGGCACCAAACAGTTCTACATACCGCCATAACCCTCGCATACTACAACATCGTGTACAGAATTACAAAACGTACTGGATTTTCTCAATAACTTACGACCTTTTAAAGAAATAGGGTTCACTAGTTTTATCACTTGTGTGTGACTTCGCATAATGAGCTTCGCAATCAGGGCAATATAAACTTTATAGCATTGGAGATAAGGCTTTAAGAAGTTTCAGGCAAGTTTAATGGTGATGTGCTGAATCATTTTGTACGCATTGATAGGTATGTCAGATTGTTCATTAGCATACAATTAATATTAATAAATTACAATTGGAGACATATGTCATATGTCATATGTCTCCAATGCATTATTTTAAAAAATTATCGCGTAAAAATACCTACATATAATTAGAATTTACAAAAATAGACACATAGGTACAAAATTATGTTCTCAATTTTCTCATCGATGTATTCCACGAAAGTCCACCCGTACAAAAACACGGTTTTTCTCAAATAGGCTACTTGACTCATATTAAATTTAGTGCAAAAAATTATTATTTTCAGTAGTATTTATTGAAAAGATCAATATTTTTCGATTACGGTGTATTAAAAGTGTTTGATGGGTACATATTTTTTATTGAAAAATTTGTTTTATTTTTTTTTTATTTCGTACTCTGAAAACGGTGTCGGCCATGATGTGACGTCATAGGATCTTAAACTAACTTCATGTCGAATCTACAAGTATTAATAGACGTTCGAATATGGTCCACTCCGCACCGCGAACTTGGTCCGCTTCCTAAGTGCGGTCGACTCGCCACACCATCGCACCGTTCAAAAACGGTCCAGTGCTTTTCGTGCTACTAGACAGTGATCACGTCGATATGCCTCCGATTTTATCCAAAAAAGCTAAAATCGCGTTAGTTGTGGCAACCATCGTCGCTACAACAAAGAATGGCCAAAATTGTATTTAAAAGGCAGAGAGTCATATAGTTATATGCGACTTATTAGAGACCTCGATGACGAAGATTTTCGTACATATTTTCGCATGAATTCTGATGCATTTGCTGAATTGCTTGGAAAATTTTCGAATTTTTTGTTTATTTTTAATTAATTACCTACAAATAAAGCGCGGAACGGTGCGTTGGCGCCGTCCACACGAGCGAACTTGGTACGGACCGCAACAAATCCTGTGGGAAAACCATCGAACCGACCGCACCGTCAATAATAATAATAATGTCAGCGGACCGCTGAACACACCATCAAATTTGGTATAGTTCGAGAAATATAAATTGAACGTTTATTGTTACTGTAATGTAGGAAGAAAGTTACCAATTTATGGGCTCATGTGACCCCATTTCTAAATAATTCCAATATTCTCAAGATGTTACATAGACGCAAGTTTCATTTGGCATGTCTTCTTTTTGGCATAATGCGCCATCAGGCGCCCGCATATCTCGCTGAGAAGCTGGCTGTCCGTAAGCCCCGTGGCGCTCGGAAATGTGCGTTGCAGTTGATGACGCACCGACACGCATCTGCTGCCTTTCGTGGTAGCTTCCGATATGTGGCGACAAAGTGTTGGAACAACATCCCGCCTCCGATTAGGGACCTGGAAAGTGTTCATAGTTTTAGGTTCAGAATAAAAAAGTTTTTGTACGAACACCAAAAGGCACAGGAAAACCTGAGGCATGACACCAGCTGCTTTTAAAACATAAAAAATATAATATATAACATATAACATACCTGTTGTTTATGTCCCATAAGCGTCATGGCAGGTTTGAGGTTTCACTTTTTAGTGTTTTTAGAATTAGGTTTGCCAGTGCATACCTTGCATACTAACTATTGTCATTTTGCTTGTTAATTTGTACTGATCTGTTCTTTGTATAGTTTTAAGAGTTTTGAGTGTGTATCTTTGTTTTAATTTGTCGTGTTATAATAATATAATAAGTCCTTGACCCAATTCCATATTATGTAATACTGATTACTGACACACTGTCACTCACTGTGACCAAACAATATGGCGTGCCCGTGTGGCGTTTTGTTTCGTCCCCGTGCATTCGCCGTGTCGTTTGGTTGTCAGGGCCCTGTACACACTGGTAGTATAGTCGGGCGTTACAATCTCAGCCGATTGTCTTATGTTTTAGTTTTATGTTTTATTTATTTTTAAGTTCTTGTGTATAAATTTGTAATTTGTGTATACTTTTATTGGTTTTTTTTTTTTGTTTGTTGTAAGTGACAAGCTCAAATGGCCAAAGCGGAAGACCAGCGCTGGCTCTGCTGGCAAAATGCTGAGTTTTGGCCATTTCGAGACAAAATTTCGTGTTTACTGTTTTGTTTTGTTTGTACTGTGTCTCGAATAAACGTTTTTTCTTTCTTTCTTTCTTTCTTTCTTTCAATTTATATTTCTCGAACTATACGGAGCCGACAAAGTTTGCGGTGCGGTGCGGACCATATTCGAACGTCTGTTAATACTTAAATGTTTGTTTTCGGTTTGAGTGACGTCACACCACAGATAATCTAAGCATTAACATGGCTAGTATCGTTTTCGCGCGGTAACGAAAGTTTAAATTTTAAGTTATAATTTTGCGGTTTTCTAGGTCGTGAAAAAATATATTTATATTTTTTTTCTGTTAATCAGACAATGATTAATAATATAAGACAAACTTCAAAAATGGGTCAAGTAGCCTATTGTGGATTTATCCAAGTTCTTTCTCGTGACCAGAGGAGTCAAAAATTGCTCAAAAAATATATATTAACTAATAACTTTCCCCCTTATTCATAAACGTTTGTTAACTTAATAAGCCGCTAATAATTGTTTGTCCCTTTTGCTCTTATGGCCACATTGTTAAGACCGAAAGTGACAAACAATTATTAGCGGCTTGTTAAGTTAACAAACGTTTCTGAATAAGGGGGTTAGAAGAAGACTCAAATCATCGGAATATACACGCGTTTGTACGGGACAGCCCATGGAATGCTCCTCATCACACTTAAATATCGTCGGGTGACAAGCAAAAGTCACTAAGTAACAATTTGACACAAGGGAGATAATCAATGTTTTGATATTTTTCGACTTAATAAATCCATATATTACTTAAATCAAGTGTAATTCATTTTTTTCAGTATTAAGAAATGCGGCAAATATATGATAATGCAAATATTAATAATATCATCTGTAGTTTAATAGTTATTAGGCATAATGAGTTTTTGCTGCCGCGGTTTAGAAAAATCAGTGTATATAGTGAAAGATTTGTATGAACAGCGGTAACCTTTATTAAAACTTTACACAAACTCGGTAATAAAAATAAACTAGTTTATCTTGGCAATTAAAAGTACTTAAATATCAGTCTCGGCTTCGGAATCACTTCTTTCTGATTCGTCGTAATTTGGCTCCGGCAAGCGATTTCGGAGTGATTTCAGCGTTTTAAGATTCTTATACCACGGAGCGAATTCTTCTGGTATCTGCTTTGCTTTAACTAGCTTGATGAGATCTGCTTTTTTCTGTTCTGAAATAGGTTGCAAGTTTTTGTACGCTGCTTTTAGTACTACCGGTAATGTCCGTTGACGACCTTTACCCCTGATATTTATCTTTTTGTAGTCGGAGGTATGGTCATAACGGTAAAATATTACCGCGGGGTGTTGCTTTTCAAATTTGAGGCATTTTATTTTAAGCCATGATACTACATCTCCAGTTTCGTCTTTATTTCTGTTTTTTATTGTTTTTTTTGCCAGGTCATGTAAATCATAAAAATCTTTGAAATTTAGAAGATGTGTTATATAGGGCCCGTTAGATTTCCTTTCTTTCTGTGATCGGGCAGATTTAAATATGTCCACCCAATCGTGCATAGTGTAAGCACATCTGTACTTTTTTGCAGACTCAATGGCGGAATGCATGGAGTCACATTCCATGTGCGAATGGCCCGACTCTAAGAACTTGAGTTCTATAGTTTTTAAATGAGGTATATTTTGCACTGCTTGAAGTAATAACGCTGCAACGTGCTGATTTCTATTTTAGCCGCCGCATGTGTCGCAAAACAACGAAATATCTGTTATGGTTGTGGGCAGGGACTTAAGAAATTGATACAATATTGAACCAATTTCACTGCTTCCTCTCTTGCCGTGTAACTCATTCCATGTCTAACAGTGAGCATCTTCCCCATATCCAACGTAAATTGTTAGATTATAAACACAAATTTTCCTCGAGTAGTAAAATACCGACACATTTGAGAATGGCAGCTGTAGTACACTTTGCAAATCAAATGTGCAAGTAAGGAATGACGAATCTTCTTTGGTTCTTAGTTTATCGTTTTCCTCAGCTTCATTGCATTGAGTAGCTCGCATACGATGAAAAGTGTATTCAGCTTCTAAGTCTTTCTTATCGGCTTCAGTGGCTTGCTGATATTTAGAGCATGTCGCACAAAGATCCTTCTTGGGTTTGAAAAAAGAGTAATTGTACTCTGAACAAAAAATACGACGGTATGTTTTTTCACTTACTGGTTGTATACCATGTTTAGTGCAAACGTTGTCTTTATACAATTTATGCATTTTAGAAATGGACAAATTGCTGTCAAGGTACAGTTTCTTTGAAGTGTTACGAACATAGTGCGACTCCATAGCCGGAAAACTTTCAATATGCATTTTGACCATATTTTTAGCTTGTTCACTTATTTTATTTCCAGGACATTTTTTACCTCTTTTGTCTTGTCCTGTGAAGGAACCTGTAGATCCCTTATGTTGTATAGCTGTGTTTATAGGCCCATTTGATATACTCAGAGTCTTTTCAAAAAAGCTTGCACACACTCTTTGTTTGCCGTTGCTGTTTTCCAAATAATATTTTTTCGACACATTGCGAGCCCCTTTTTTGGTTTACATCTACTTTTCTACGTTTCGGATATTCCACTAGGACGTGTTTCAAAATAAAATCTTTTTGTCTGCTATAGTCAAAAAGGCTCCAGTAAAGTTTACAGATCCGATTTCTTATTTCTTCTGGAAAATTGACAGTGCACTTAAACTTACATCGAGAGCAGTCAATGTATTTTGGTTCTTTTGCTGGACAATGTTTTCTATTGTTCTCATAAGGTAGGCATTTGGCTCTTTTAGCCTTATTGAGGTTTCTTTTCCATTTTTGTATATTTCTCTTTCTTTTCCTTGTTAGTTTATTATTCTCATGATCACTAGTATAATCTGAGAAATCTGTAATATTATCTGAATCTTGTTGGGACGTGTACTGAAAATCAGGATCTTCGTCGGAATCGGCCATAAAATCATCATCGGAGTCAAGTTCATAGTCCACTAACTTGATGTGGTTCTTCTTTGCCTGAATATAAAATTTGCACAATTATTCGCGAAATATATTTAAACAAGAGACGTCAGATGAATATATTTTGTATCTAAAAATTTGAAAACTTTTTGCAATTCTTACCTTCACGAGACCGGTCGCTTTCCTAGGCATATACATTTCTCCTGAAGTTTCATCTAATAAGGACATCTTTAATTTTTATAACGTATGTTTCACGCATAACGTATTACATAATATTATTTCTAAGTGACAATTCAACTGCAATTACTTGACGTGTAAATCAATGTCACTATTTTTATAGGTTGTATATTGATACGGTATGAAAACTACTAGAATAACAATACCTAATAGATACTTAGATAGCATGTTCTACAAGGTTATCTTATCATT
>JALPQI010026843.1:0-13259 GCA_025490895.1 Thaumatotibia leucotreta
ATATTTGACCCGCTTTACCCTATACCCATACAATAATTATTTACTATGCTATCTATTACGAATAATAATGAAACACCCATATATTTCGATAAGCACCATTTTACTGCAACAGTCAGTCCCAGATATTAAATCGTCCTATTGCCGTTTTCGTAATGCAGAATTGCATCTAGCTTTTCTAGTAGGTAAGCTTTGTATATTCGATCCGGTCGTTTGATTGGACGATAGCTCCTGACCCTAGCGCCATCTAGGTGTGTACCAACAATGCCCTTTTGTGGTAGACTTCGGAGATTATGTCTCGTGTCTCGTTGGAACACTGCATGGAAAGAAGTCGGAACATAGACACACACATTTCCATTCCAAATTTTTAGTAGGGTTGCGAGGATTTGATTTTTTACCGGTTTTTTATGATTAACTTTTTTTATATAATTCAAAATTATGAATGCACCTATATTCCGCAGTATAGTTTAATACGGAAATAACAAAAAACTTTGCATAGTTTATTCTTTGTAGAGAAGTCAATTCTGCAATTCTTAGCACAAAAGTTATATTATAGAAGAAATGGGAAAAAACAAATGTGATTATGCTCATGATCACATATTCACGCGTACCATGTATTCTGTTGGTAGATTTTTTTTTATATCTAGATCTAATTATCTGCGCCAATTTTAGAGATAATGATTGATTTTCCAGACTAATTAATTACTATACTATACTGTTGTATTATACTGTTTTTTGTTTTTAGATACACATTTCCTTTCGATTATATTTCGCTAAGAGAGCCATATTGTGTAAATAGGAATGACATCGCTAAGATAAAGCAAGTCCATAGATAATTGCACAAATAAACCTATTCAACAGACCACACGTGTTCTGTATCGGATTACTGCCCTGGAGAACTTACCAGAGATTATAGAGGTAATTTATACTTGATTTTGCTAGTCTGTTGTATTGAATTACAAAGTGGCTTGATTTTTAGTAGGTAAAGTGCAGACGTGTTTTTATGTCACATTTCGATATGTGCTGTTTTCCCACGATTATTTGACCAGGATATAAGATAGATATAGAAAAGTTTTACGATGAACATTTTACGGACTTCGTAAAAGTTTTCCTTGTATCTTGACTTTCTTCCTGTAATACGGTACATAGATATACTTAGCTATACAAAAGTAGTAACTGCTTGAAAATTGTATTAGATTTTCTAGAATCAAACAAGTCTTAAAACATATGATTGAATTAATGAGCAGTTTATATTCGAGGTGGCTTAGATTATCGCTTTTCTGCTCACTCAAGACATTATTTTTAACAAGACAAGAGATTATTTTTAACTGGTTCAAAAACATATCTTAGTAAATAGTAGTCACCAGTCACCACGGCACAAATGTATGAAATGAACTATAAGTCTGGCAAAACAAATCACTAAACCACCGTGCTTTTACCACTATATGTAAAAGAAATTCTGCTCCAAATTATGCCTAAAATTACCATGTAGGTAATTTTAGATACTGTTTCTTTGCCAACTATGACATCATTCCAAAGATGCGTTGACTTTAAAAACGACTGGTTTGAAACCTGTGAGTCAATAAGGAAAGCTTCTTTCGCGGAATTGTTCTTGTTCGCCGGTGACATTATTGACACAAGTCATTGACATTTTTGCAATGTAAAAACCATTTTGCAACTATGTATTGAAGAAAAAAAATTAACTGATTAGGGCATAGGTATATTTTCGGTAGATTTTTTGCCTTTTTCGTATTTTACTCAGCAATAACTTCCTCTATCGTGACCCGTTTTTATCGTTGCTATTCTGCCTCTATCACAACTGTAGTAGTAGTACCTACCTAATTACCTATTAATATCTTATTTTCGCTGAATGAAATGATTGGAAAATATCTAAACCTATTTAAACCTATTCATATTATAGTCTAACTCAAGTTTAACCGGCTTATATTCTTAAATCACTACGGTTTATAGTCGACGTCCGACAAATGACAAAATCCAGTAGGCCGTTTTCACGCTATTTCAAATAAAATATCGATGCAACAAAATAGCGATACCCATTTCGCGTATTTATTCATAATCGCGAACCAGAGACAAATAAAAGATATAGACTAAATTATAAATGCAATTTTTTCATCGCGTAATTTTATTGATTTATTTTCTTTCGTATTTGACATTGTACGGCGATATTCTGTTTATCAGCGTAACACCACCCAGTAACTAATAAAAAATATAGAGCTAAAAGCATAACCAATGCAAATATAAAAGTAGGTACTTATCTGTATACAGTCAGGTTGGGTTCGTGAAACAATAATATGTTTTGCTTTATCCAAACCAATTACACAAAAGATCCCAATGGGTCGAAGAGTATCCGTAAGGGCCCCACCAATAAGATAAGATTTGCTTTATCCAAACCAATGTTTTACATTACAGATGTACCTACACCTAAGTTGTCCCTTTCACAATTGGGCTAATAAATTACCTATGGGTTAATTGATACTGTCAATTAAGGCTTAATTCATTCATAATTAGGAGTTTTTTTTCGCGATTTCTTGGTCTTCTCCATAGTGAAATTTGCTCAGCGTGACCGTCCCTAGTACCCTGTTCACTTTTGCTCCACAGCCCAGAAGTCACCCTGTATAATACATTTAACTTTTGGGAAAATTATGGTATACTTGTCTTAGACGGCTTACCGCTAAGGAATGACTTTGAATAACGTTAGTGTTGTGCTGATATCGGTGTACCGGTAATTTATCGGTATTTACCGGTATTTACATGGTATTAGACTGTTATCGCGTGTCAGAGGCTATCTCCTGGCAACAGGTAGCTTTGTAAGCCATAATCTCGCTTGTAGTAAACAAGGCGTGAATTTGTATGCTAAACTACACTGATATACAAGCTTTTGAGTTTATAGCACAGAGATAAGCCCTAATATCATTTAGATATCCATCGATAATGTCTATTTTATTTATTGAAATCATACTGTTCATGTAGGTTATCTGCAGTGATTATCATATTTTATCACTTTAATATAGGTACTGTTAATTCTGCCTGACAATTAAAATCTAGTATCTCATTAGATCTAAGTTGTAATTCTCACGAAATTCTGATAAATTTACTTGTCGAATTTCCATAAGCTGAAAATGAGGTTACATATAAAATACAAATTTGGAATGTCGGCATTCCGATTGCAGAAATTCGATGTTGTAAATAAGTATTAAAGGTTTCGGAACGTATTAAATCTATCTAGTCTATGGCCCAGCATGGCTCGGACAATGACACATTCATCTCAGATTAAAATCTGCTCGGGACAAATAGGTTTACTTACCATTTATCGCGTGGAATCATAACATTTAGCTCGAAATTTATCGAACATTGTTAACTAAGTAACGAATTGTGCCCATATCGAAATGTATGGGAGGCGAACAAACTTGCAAAATCTCAGGAACGTACAGCGTGATAAATCTCCGTCGAGTTTTCATGGAACGAGTGCTTGTATATTTAGTTATGGTAACCAACTCCGAAGAATGCCTCTTAAATCACCTCCTAGTAATGTTTTGTTTTTAAAAACTCGTAATCTTAGTTTATTTCTACATAAGTCCTAAATATAAAGGGCTAACGGAGAAACAAAAAATATATTTGTTTTAAATCTGACGTGTCTAATGACAATTCCCGCTCTCCGATTAAAATGGCGGCTCACGAAAAAGCACATCATTTGTTTTTTTTTCGGACATTGACACCAATCTATAACGCCGGGGGCACACGCGCTTTCTCCGTACATTTGGCGCCAAAATTCCTAACCTATGAATCGAGTCAAGTTCATTTCACTTCTTGTTAGCGTTTATTATGACTAGTTTTGAGACCACTATCTTTAATTGTACGCTAGTAAAATTTTACTTTCTTTTAGTAAGCAAAGTAATTGTGTTAATTATTCTGCGTGAAGCAAATGCAAAACGGAACAGTGAGAAAGTAGGTAGTAGGTAAAGCGACTAAAAGAGGAGTTTTATTAAGTACTTAAAAACATGAAACCATATGTTATAGTATATGTTGATAAGGACAAAAAATGGATTAATAAGTAGGCGTTAGAATCCGAGAAAGTTTGTTACTTAACAAAAAATATTTTAAAGGCTAACTTTCAACGCGCTTTGGTTTTTCACAACGAGCGTATAACAGCTAACTTATTTGAAATACATGCAAATACCCACCTACCACATTCTCTTCACAAATAACAGGAATTGCATTCGCTGATTACACGCATTCCGATGTTTATCTCGTTCTGTACAAGCACTTGAATATCAAGAGAAATGTTAATCTTTTGTTAGGTAAACGCAGCATTCATCAATCGTTGTTTTGTTTGCATTCATTCGATGTATCTTGCTGTTTGTCTATAGTAGGGATGCTGATGAAATTGACGTTGGTTCTATTCTATTAATTGATTTATATTATCTGAAAAATATTAGGGTCTTGTAGTTAGACAGTACTTAAGTGAATAATTATACATTTTGAACTCCTCTAATGTTTTCATTTTTTACGTATCTGCCGCCTATTTCTATCTTACCAGAATATAGTGACTGACTTTACATCTACAATTTATAAATTTATCATCTTATAACTTATAACTGCCAAGTTAGTTTGAAAAACATAAACTTTTTTTTGCGAAATCGAATCTATTTGTCAATCAAACAAATTATTGGATGGATTGGTGAAGAATCGATAATATGTAATCACTAATCAATCCATTAACATTGATTCCCATCCCTAATGGTATGTGTTGAATAGAAATGCGATTGTAGTATATGGAATGCAAGCTAATTGTGACAAACTAATGGTAGTTAGTGTAGTTACACAAAATATTAGATTTACTTGTCCAGATAAATTAACTACATTAAAAATATTTATGTTATAAAACATAAATATTTACGTTATAAAATATTATATATTTATGTTATAAAACATAAATATTTACCTTTAAAGGTATAATATAATTACCATCACTTGAGGTTAAAACATGTAGGCTAGAATAGTTGTCAACAGAAAATTTAAATTTGCCGCCATCCTCTACTGACAACTTTACTTTTTTTATGTGACGAAGGTAGACAACTGAGCTCTCAGCCCACCTGATGGAAAGCGGGAACTGAGGCCCATAGACATAGTGACCAAAAAATCGCCTATGCGCTGCCTACCCTGAGGACTTAGATGGATTGCCTCTCTTTTACATGTAGTAACTTTATAAAATTAATTAATTTCGGTTTATAAATATAAATATATTCCTTTTCTGCGTTACACATTGAATAGTGTTTACCAATAAAATAATGCATGTAATTGGCAATAAAAACGTTGAACACGAACAAAAATAACAACATAATGTCCTATAACGAATTGTAACCAATTGCCGAAAGGCCATTCGCCGAATACAGCGAATCCACGTAGGCAGGTCATAAAATATTAAGATAAATTTAAATGAATTTAAGTTTTCCAATAGGTGTCAGTGTTAATCCAATTGTATTTTATGGTTTCCGGTTGTGGCTTTGGACAGTAAACGTAGGAGTAAGAATTGAAAAAAGTCTAGAGTACATACGTGATGTAAAATCTGTAATGTGACATAATACTCGTATGAGTCCACTCTATCTACATTAAAAAACGAGGAGGTTATCCAATTCGCATGATTTTTTTGAGTGTATGTTACTGGATTTATCCGAGAATCTTAAATTCTTTTTTTAACCGTTTTTGGCAGTAGCACCGATCGATTAAAGTCGGTTTTTCCTATTTTTTTATTTGGTGTTTATTAAGAATATTTAATCACATCCACCCCATAATAGCCACTGCATAAAGTTGAGAAAGAATACGCGATGCCTATGATACCCCTCCTCGTCAATTAAAGGTTAATTTAGCGCAATAAAATTTAAAACAATAATAATAATGCTTTATACTAGACGTAAAAGCTATGCTACTGGTACTGGTACCGATAGAACAGGTAAAATCTAAACTACCATTTAGCGTTTACCGTAAACTGCCCCCCACGCATCCGATTTATAATCGCAATCGGTAATCGTTACCTCCCTAGAGCCTACTGTGCGTGTGTATGGAGCTTAAAACAGTGTCATGTGTTTAGTATGTTCAGTCGATGTTATAATTATGTCTACATTTGATTTACTTATTGCATTGCAATAAGGTGCACTATTGTATATATATTTATGAACTCCACTGAACGTAATTCATTTAGTATCACTACGATAGCAGCCATTACGATTAATGCGTCGTCTTGACCCACTGTCTAGTCACGATCCGATCTGTTAATCCTATCACTTACGATCTCTCTGAAGAGAATTAGGAAACCAACTTAAGTGTAATTGACTACAGTGTAGTTTTAGATGATATTACGGCTATAAATATAATGGTTGTTTCAGCGAAGCGCGTAGAAAGTCAAAGAGAATTAGGGTAAAAGCACCAATAGATGACTGCCACCCAGAAGTTGACTGATAGGTCTAAAAATGCAAATAATTAAATTAGGAATAATTTTACACGCCCAGGAGTATTTTTCTCACACGCAGCAGCACTATATCGCGTCTCCCATGCGATTTCCCAGACAATTAAGCCACGCACGAGGCAGTGAGCGGTCGTCGAATTTGCGCTTCGCTCCAAAATCGCGTTTTATATGGGATCCTTATTAAGAATAGCCCTCAAAAATTTAAGCTTTCAATTACGTAAAAAATCGAATATGGCTTTTATTTCCTTGATTCACTTCAGTATAGATTTTAGACTAATATCTCTATTGTGTATATTATAAAGAATTTTTTTTTTTTATTTATTTTATGAGATATTTGCTGGTCAAGTTATGGTTCCAATATTGTGTGTTCGGGCCAAAAGATGAACGACGGTCAACTTTTGGGCAAAGGCTCGTATTTTCAAATGCTTGTGTAAATTATAATAAAATAGCTAGATGTAATATTTTTATATAAAATTACAATCAGTTTTGTAGTTGATTTTTAGACCAAAAGATGAACGACCCATCATTCATGTATCACGTTTTAAAGTAATTTATTTTTGTATGGAAACGGGATTGTTCAACTTAAGAATCGCTGTCCAAAACGTGAACTAGGAAAATTTATTGGTTCATCTTTTGGGTTGGATTCCAATAAATGAATTCGAAACAATTTAGTTCGTTCATTTCGTTGATGCGGTGTCCAAAACATGAACCAACTGATTTGATTGAACGGTTGAATTTGGGAAAAGTTAAACTTGGAGATCAGATTGTTACACTTTGTACACCGTGTTTATATTTCATCAAAAAAAGGGTTTTTAGGTTAAATACAATTAATGTATCTAAGAATCTAACGTTTTTACTATGCTCTATTCATCTACTGGAGTCTTGCCGTTCATATATTGGTCTCGCTATATTGCAATTATGCTGGTTCATCTATTGGGGTCAAATTGTTCAGTAATAGGGCACTTTGTTCAACTACTGGGAAATTTGACTCCTTTTTTAATATAATATTTTTTATAAAATTACTGAAGTTTAATACGAGGCACGAAAATAACTTATTCTAAACTCAATTAAATGCGGAATCATATAAAAAAATAAAAATAGATGAATATGAGTTACATCATGTAGAAACAAATATTCAAAGTTGGAAAAGTTGCTTAACTGTTCATCTATTGGTGATTTTACCCTAGATCTGATTTGAGACACGCATGCGCTCCTCACTATTATGTTAGACGATGGTTAGACGTCTATTTATCCGTCATAATTCATTTGTTTTATACGTTATTCATGAAGCTCTTTATTCAAATTGTTGACCATTGACAACGGGAGCGGAACATTTGGGCCGCGACCCGCAGCATACATTAAAATACATGCTGTTATGAAATAAGAAAAGTATTATTTGTTGTTTTCTGACACTTATTCAATTACTGGTATTTGACTAATATTTACTATGTAGAAAAAAGCACACAAAATTAGTGATGATTAATTTCGTATTATGCCTATAAAAAAGTAGAAGAAAAAAAATCTCTTCCACTTTGCTAGTTCGCATACGATACTAATTAGGCTTTTAATTACTTACTCCTTTTTTTAATACTAGAGATATATCTAGTAGGTATATACCTAATGTTGAACATTGACTGGTGTAATTTCACTTTTATTGTCTTGAAAATATCTGCAGAAAAAATGGAACAACTATAGGTAGGTAATTAATTATTCTATTAGCTTCAGTAATTTGTAATTCTTTTCCGACTTTGATTTGGCATTATGCACGCAATTTGTCAACGATCATCATTATCATCAAAATAACCATTTAACATTAAAATAATTAATGTAAGATGGCCTCCTTAGCCGACCGTGACGAAGTGTATTAACTGTGAAATGAGATAAAACAAATACATAAATTTAGATACATGCCATTAATGAGACCGATAAACATTTATCATGAAATTAGGTTATATAACTAGGTACTCTGGCCAATCTGGGGTCCCACAAAACTTTATAAGCATACAGTTCTACAAAATAAAAAGTTTTCTGGTTTTCATTTTGTGGTTTTGACCCTACTACCGCGAACACCGAAATTCGTAAATTACGGGAATTTATCTCTGTCACTCCAAAGAAGGCGTTAATAGAGTCACAGAGAACTACCCCCCAAAAATTTGTTGATTTCGTAGTTCGCAGTAGGGCCACAGCTTGTCAGTAGAAAAAGGCAACAAATTCAAATTTTCTATGGGCATCCGACTCTTCGTCCCTACATCTTTTGAATTTGCCACTTTTTTAGGGTTCCGTAGCCAAAATACGATCCGTAGCAAAAACGGAACCCTTATAGTTTCGCCGTGTCCGCCTGTCTGTCCGCAGCATAGCTCAGTGCCCGTTAATACTAGAAATCTGCAATTTGGTACAGTTATAGGTACTTACATATTAATCATGCTAACAAAGTGGTACAATAAAAACTGGAAAAATATTTTTTTCGGGTACCTACTTCCCCAACTGGTGAAGTGGAGATGATTTTTTTTATTTGCTGCAATCCTATAGTGTGGGATATCATTGAATAGGTCTCTTAAAAAGAATAAGGGTCTTGAAAGAAACTTTTTTCTAAAGACAATATTTTCGGAAATAATCGCTCCAGAATAAAAAACCTCTCCCTCACCCTCTAACTTTTGATCGGTAGGTCTAAAAAATATGAAAAAAAATCATGAATAGTGGGCTCATAGAATACTTTAAAATAAAACAAGTTCGAACAACGGCCCCGCCGTTTTCGAATAACTACGGAACCCTACATTGAGCATGGCCCGACACGTTCTTGGCCGACTTTTTAAAGAAAAGGTTCAAAATTCAAATCAAGTGTAGTAGATGCCAAATTAACTATAGGATTCTTTATGGTGGAACTATCTATACATATATCTAACATATGAAACTGTAGTTCAGTATCTCTTAAATAAAACCGGACTTTTACGACCAGCCACGAATAGATAAGGCTTTATTGCCAACAAATTAATTATACTTGACACAAGTAGGTAATAAAATTAATTGAATTAAATTCAGGATATTTGCTAAAACTACGAGATAAGGTTAAAATTATGGTACCGCATATACATATATATTGAACATGTGTAATAAATTGCTATAACCGTTTTTTTTGTTACAGGTAAGTTGCTTCAATGGAGACTGGATGAAACGAAACAGATGTCCGGTAAAGTGGAAAGTAATCTAACTTGTGGCTTTTCGGTATTCGGCATATGATCAGTTTCATAGGAGATACATTTTAAATCCATGCATGGTTATTTCTTCTGAATCACCTTGTATATGACGCATACCTACGTATGTATACTACGGACTTCAAAGGTACATACTTATT
This sequence comes from Thaumatotibia leucotreta, assembly GCA_025490895.1. Classification (NCBI taxonomy): domain Eukaryota; kingdom Metazoa; phylum Arthropoda; class Insecta; order Lepidoptera; family Tortricidae; genus Thaumatotibia; species Thaumatotibia leucotreta. The sequence continues at coordinate 9,834 of JALPQI010026843.1, forward strand.
CGACAACTTTACATAATTTGAAGTCAACTTTTCCCGCTTAAATTCACTCACCAAATAGCCCGAACAGGCATGGTAACCTGAAAAACACCTTTTATCACAAATTCCGACGTAAAAAATTAAAAATGTAATTAAAACAGCGGACGGTTCATTAAACGGCGAGGTAATTAGCAATTTTGTAAATGGCCTTATTCATTAATTTGTCCCGCGGCGAATAAATGAGGAACACAATACCGTCGCGCCACCTGGTGGAGCTATTTTGGAACGTACGTGCTATGGTTAAGTTCATTATTGTGCTTTGTCTATGGTGTTTAAAAAAAAGTAGAGCGCGCTTTGACTATTAGCGAATTTTCGAGCAAAGCAGCAGGAATACTTTTTGGCTCAGCATCTTAATTTATTACTAGGGAATGCGACTTCCAAATCTTTAATTTTGTATATAATCTGTTTGGTTTAGTGTTTAAAAACAGGTAAACAATCTTACAGTATCTTTTTTTTTTGAAAAATGCATATAAAAATCCAAACTAGGTACTTAATAAATCAAAAACAATGTAAATCACTGTATTTCCTTCTTATATTATGTGCAGATATACATATGTATATAAAACTTATTTTCTACTCTTATTTTTCAATAAAAAGATACTGCAAGATTGTTTACCTTTTTTAAACACCAAACCAAACAGAGTATAGGTTAGGTACTTTAAAATGTGCATTTATTTTGCATACGCTAAAAATAAATGAACGTCTCTCGGATTTTTATCTACAACGCTTCCATATTAAGCCTTGTTTGTCATGTCACTCGCTCAATGACTCTTCAGATCTTTCCGGGTTCAAATAGCAGTACGTGACTGATAAAAAATCTTAATATGGTATACTTTTGACAGTTAGCAAAAATTGCATGAATATTAAAAATTATAAATATTAAAAGCATTTCCGTGACTTGTAATCCATTAACACTTGTCCTAATTATTTTTATTTTACATGTAGGATTATTGTCAAGCATGACCCAAATACTGTCTGGAAATGTTATCACGCCATTTATAGGCAAGCCTTAAAAAAGTGGGTAACTTTTTAATTTTCCCGTTCATTGGAGTGACTGGGTAAAAGCGCTTATTATGTAAACAAGCGAATTTCATCGATGAATTTCCGTTGTTTACGAAGTTTACGGTGAATTTGATACAGATATTGATTGAAAGCTGATGCCTACCTACTATTTTTAGGGTGATCACTGATCAATGATCATCAAGTTGACCTAACAAAAAGTAACCAAGGTTCGCTACACCTGGTGTCAAATACAGATGATATGATATTTAAATAGTACATTACGACACCAGTGAACATGAAATTCGAAACGAGTAGCGATGTTTTAAAACACGACCGATAGGGAGTGTTTTAAATCGACACGAGTTACGAATTTCGTTTTTGTACGTGTCTCGTACGACGTTTTTTAGTACAGATGGCCCTCCGAAGTTTTGAACTTGACGTAAAATGACACACTTCTCGCACTAGAGCCTAAAACACACCCTCTGTACTAAAAATATATATTTTAAATATTTTGACAGCACCTTCAATTACAGGATTAAATAAATCAAAATAACAAACGATTACATGTTGGACCATATTTCAGAATCCTTCATAAATTGATATTAAAACAGCCACAAGCGACTCCGAAATTTAATAACATTTAGGTACTTGTTTCATTTCTCAGAAGCAATTAGAGATGAAACGAGGGTCTTCGCTTCTTCGAAAATAACCTTGTTACTGAACCGATAACTGCTCGAAGTTACTGCAGAGATGTATTATTATGTACCTTGTTACATTGTAATAAGGGTGCAGAATTATGTTGGGGCGGTAAAGGAGTTGTCCTTTGCTAATGAAAGATACGTAGTAATGTTACATCGTTCGACTATGGGACTGATATTATTTGATCTTTGTATTGTGAGACGTGCTGCGTTCCCCGTAATGCATATTATCATAACATAAATATCGTTACAAACATTTAGGTAGTAAAAAGCGGCTTATAAGCTGACTCAGGTTAATAATGCCTCATAAGTGTTTTAAATAAGATTAACAGTCGTGTCTAGGTAATTATTGTATTTGTTTTGATGAAATAATCTAAAAACTGAAGTAGCATCGTAATCATATAACACTCGTACTTGTCACATTATATACATTTATTTATTTTCTATCTATATTTTTTAAGATACTTATTATTGTATGATTTCTCTCATCATAATTTGGTGTACGCGTCTTCATACCTTACATACTAGAAAATTTTATTTAACAGGCTAAGGCTGAAGCCAGACGTCCAGACGAGCGTAATATTTTTAATTTTGAGCCCCGTAATTTCGGTTGCTCCATACAATATACATTATGTCACGTGATACAATGTACGGACAGAGCGAGTGAAGCGACCGAACTTTCGCAGCTAAAACTCAGAATATTACGCTCGTCTGCCCTCAGCCTAACAAGTATAGTCAGAGAAATTGCTAAGTCCGACCTTATGCCTTTCATGTCGAGAATATTTAACAACGTCCAGTAAAATCTCTTATTTTCTTAATGTCAAGACTACCGAGAGCCCGTCAGAATATTCTATGAGAAAGTCATCAAAAATTCACAAACCGTTTACCTTACGCTTTTAGCTTTGGAACGGGTCGAACTCCTTATGGAGCAGGGAAAGTGGCCGTCAAGTCCAACGGACGCGAATGTCCATTCGAGAATTAAATTTTGTTTCACTTCCTTGGGTCTCACGTTTATCGCGCGATCTGAGATAGGGGCCTGCGACATAAACATCGATTTCTGAAACCCTTAATCCACTTGACTTTACCAATCTATAACAAACTTTGATCCACGTTAATAAGGTTTATATTTCGAACGGTGATACAAGCGTAATACGAGTTTGCTAAAAGTATGTTCAGTTTCTGCGTAAGAAACTTTCAAGGAAGGAAGGTGTTCTGTGTCGAATTCAAGTCTGTTTAGTAGTGTACAGATTTTAATTTGTAATTGACATCGTGTGCACGTAAACAAATTGACAAAATGCGTGGGACAGGAAATCAAGGACAATCGTGTGAACATGCTTTACTTACGTAAAAAAACGGAGACAGTTGTTAATGGACGTAGTTCTGCAAACAGGAACCAATCCACACGAATTTGTCATTTTAAAGATTGACTTGTTTGTTTTGATTTAAGGAGTTAATTAAAATGACAAATTCGTGTGGATTGGTTCCCGTTTGCAGAACTACGTCCGTTTATGTTTATGATTGTAGTTACCGAAATGTACGCATAGATGGCGCTGCATTCGTGTTATAGAACTGATACGAAATTTCATACACGTCTCTACGCTAGTCGTTGGCTCAACGGTTTCGGCCGTCGACTCTGCGCTCGCTCATTTCGGTGTTCGTACGTTCGATACTCAGCTGCAAAAAAATACAA
>JALPQI010026845.1:0-12375 GCA_025490895.1 Thaumatotibia leucotreta
GCAGCGTCTTCAAAATTTGCACTTCGGAGAACACAATCATCTCTGGGCACGCGAAGGTTCTTTCGAGCGCAGCCATTACTTCTTCGGGAGCTGCCGCTGAATTCAGCAAGGAGGCGACGGCTTCGCGTGCAGGCCCGCGGAGCGCGTTATATAAACGCGCGGTATTTTCTGCGGGAGAATAGGTCGCTTTAGTACTGTCAAACAAATATTTAAATTGAAGCCACTGTGATGAGTTGCCGTAATATGTAGGCAGCTCAATTTTAGCTTTCGTCGGCTTGTTCTGCGCAGCAAGCGCTTTGGCTGCGGCGGCCGTATCGGCAATAGCTTGTATAAGCATAGATGAGCCAGGTATTGGCTGTGTAAAATCATGATTAAATTCATTCACTGCGTTAGTTGGCCCGTCGTGACATTTCAAGTTTTGACGTAATAAAGGGCCATTAGTAACCAAATTTTCTCCTGCGGTAGGATCTAGAAGCGGGTTTAAGGCCGCTCCTGAAGGGTCGGCAACCAAGGCGTTGACTACTGCTTGGGAGAGTGGCAGAATAGTGTCACCAGTTTCAGCGGGACGCCTACCCTGATTTATGTCACGAACCCAAGATGCTGTACGAGAATATGCATTAGTACTAACCGTGCGATTGGAAGGATCCTCGGCTGCTAGAGCTGCTAGATTAGCTTCATTTTCTAGCTGTTCTACCTGTTTAACCTGCTCTAGTAGTTTCCGTTCATGGTCGAGCTTGCGTTGAGCGAGCTCGTGTTCGCGTTGAAACAATTCTTGCTCTCGTTCAATGCTCTTGCGGGCCAATTGGGCTTCCGCGGTCAGACGTCGAGCCTTAATCGTGGCCGATGATCGCGTGGAGCCCGAAGCGCGTGACCTGCAACTAAGGGGAGCATTAACGTGTTCGGCAGCGGTGCCAGTTTCGCGGCACTCGCGTGACGTCCCGGGAACTTCGGGGGTAACTACGGGTAAACTAGTGGTGTCGGCCTTAGCGTGGCCCGGAGTTTTGGACCGGCCGACCCTACCGCTGCCCGAAGCGGGGGTACCCGTTTCCGAGCGCGTCACTTTTGCGCTTTTTGCTGGCGTAGCCAGCTGCTTGCTTTTAGATCGCGTGAACATTAAAGACGGGGAGAAGGACCAATTGTAGAAGAAGCAAACGATAGCTGAGCAGAAAACTAAATTAAACCAAGCAGCTGACTGTGTTTACCAACGGTTTATTGATCACTGACTTATAAATATTTACAATTTTGTATTATGACATATTTTTTAAAAATAGAATAAAAGGACAACCAAAGACAATAAAAAAGTATAAATAAATTGTATAAAAACTATGTACAAATACAACCTCAACATTGACTATTTCATTTCTAAGAATAAATTTTTGACAGTTTATAAATGAGCTTTATATACCTATATGACGTTAAAACTATCGGAAAAATGGTCTTAGGCACTGGTCTCACCGCGAGCTAGTAAGCTATGAACTATCGGCTATAAACACGAACAAAAGATACGCACTCTCGTGTAAATAAAAGAGACACGGCGATACTCGCCCGGCGGTGATAGCTGATAGCTGGGCGAGTATCGCCGTGTCTGATATTAATAAGCTCAATTAATCTATAGCGGTCAAAAGTTCTGTTGGCGTCAATTAAGGCGCCTGATGAAAATGAACATGCAATGCGGCCTTCGCAGCTCACCGCCTCTTAGTTATAAGGATCTTTTTAATGTAATTTTGCATGTCACTCTGTCAGTCACTATTAAATCCACAAGTCAAAGCTAACGGACGTCTCCTTATTTAAACACCCTGAAGTTTTCTGCACCAAATCCCTCAGACCCTTGAACATGGTCCTACGAAAACGGATATAAATGAAGAACCAGCATTTATTGGAGGATTAAGGGAACACCTAAAAATACCATTTTATCACTGAGGATATTCAGCCGAGGCTCTGCTGAAGAAGATCACCAGGTCAACGGAATCCAGCAGTGTTGAGTGTGTTAGGCATAATTAGGGTCCAGCACTCTTAATTAAGGTATAAATAGGTAGGATTTATAGTGGAAACTTCAGGTTAGTGAATATTTTATTATTAAGTGTAGTGTTAGGTATAAGGTCAAATCATTAGCAATTTTAGTCGTTAGATTTATTTAAATGTGATATTCATCTAGTCAATTTAATATTATTCATTAGTATTTTGTTAATTAATTGAATGGATTGAATTTGTTTAATAAATTGATATATATGACCACGTAAAATTTTGACCGTTAACGTACCGTTATTCGTGGCACTGCTTAGTATTCACTTGAGACTGATTTTAGCTTTAATTTTATTGTATTTTGATATTGTGGATTATATTTCTAGGGATTTTAAGCAACAATTGCATTGTAAATTTAATCATTTTATTATTTTTATCGATTTTAATTTGTGAATGAATTTATATACATTTTAGTCTTTGTTAATAGGTACAATGGGATAATAGTTCAGTGTATTTTTATTGTTTTACTTTACATCAATCAAATTATTATTTACATTTTATTTGTGATTCTAATTTATTATAATTTTATTGTAAAATCTTATGAACTGGACTATTTTTAGCTTATTGACTAAACTGAACACAAAGCTGAATTTTAAATCATTAAATTATTTACAATAATCGTGTTTAAATCTATTAATTGTTTACATTCAAGGTCTACGTACACCAGCTTTCCAGAATGAGTGATGAAAAGGAATTAATTCGCAAAAGAGGCAGTTACAAAGGTCAATTAACCCTGTTTACTACATACCTAGGCACATTGAAAGAATCTTCGTTAACTCAAGCTGAAGCTAGTCAATTGCAGTTGCGAGTAGGTAAGGTCGAGGCATTGTATGAACTATATGATGATGTACAGTTACAGTTAGAATGTACCACTGAGAATTTACCTGCACTCATGTCTGAAAGGGATGAGTTTCAAAATAACTATTTTTCAGTGCTATCACGGGCCCAAGATATGCTTGCTGCTTTTAATAAAAAACGAGAGGATTTTGAATCTTGTAGCAATAATAGTGGGTCGCGTGGCAAGTCAGGTAATCACAAACTGGTTAAGTTACCAACGATACAGTTGCCTAAATTTCAAGGTTCATACGATAATTGGCTAGGTTTCCGTGATACCTTTACGAGTCTGATTCACTCTAACGATGATATTGATAACATTAATAAATTTCATTATTTAAGGGCATCGTTGGAGGGCTCTGCGGCCTTAGTTATTAATTCCGTTGAGTTTTCTGGTAAGAACTATGAGGTGGCATGGCAACTTTTGTGTGAGCGGTACGAAAACAAAAGAATCTTATTGCATAATCACATTTCTGCATTGTTTAATATCGAACCTATCACAAAGGAATCATCTGTGCAATTAAAACGCCTTATTGACCACGTAAACAATAACTTAAGATGTTTAGAATCCCTAGGTGAGCCTGTAAAGCATTGGGATACACTCCTAATTTACATTGTTAGCAAAAAACTGGACACTAAAACGTTTCGCGAGTGGGAGGAGCACAAAGGAAGCTTGGATAACAATGTACCTATAACGTTTGATAATTTTATCACTTTTATGCGTAATCGTGCAGATTTAATTGAAACTTTAGAGTTGTCGAGCGCCTCCGGCGCCGGTCAATTAAAACAGCCGGCAAAAAACGCATCTAATCATAGAATATTGCTTTCTACACCAACCACTGCACACGGTGTCACTGCGCCGTCTAAACTGTGTCCGAAATGTAATGGTGAACATAGCTTAAATAACTGCGCTCAGTTTTTAGCCTTAAGCATTTCTGATCGACTTAAATTGTTGCCGAATTATAAGATATGTTTCAACTGTTTTCGAAGCGGTCACTTTGCTAATCGGTGCAAGAAGGCGGGTTGCAATATATGTAAGCGCAAGCACAATTCACTCATCCATATTGCAGAGCATGCTAAGCAAAAAGCGGAGTCAAACTCGTGCGTTCGGTCCGCGGCCCAGGTAGATACTGCGCCGGCGCAGGCGCGGGCGGCGGGGAGCGGGAGCGCGACCCTTACTTCGTTATCAGTAAATTTGAGCTCGAATGCCACGCAATTGAATGAATATCAGAATCGAGTTGTCATGTTAGCAACTGTTTTAATTAAAGTCTATGGGCGTGATAATAAAGAACACATAGTAAGGGCGGCCTTAGATAATGGAAGCGCGTCGTGTGTTATAACTGAGAAACTGTGTTCACGATTAAATTTGAATGTTGATAATGTCAATATATCTATAACAGGTATAGGTAAAGTAAGATCGCCTGTTAACAGAACATGTCAGGTTCCAATGAAATCCCTAAATAATAATTATTCAACTGTTTTACGTTGTATGATTTTACCGGTAATAACCGATCCCTTACCTTATGAGCAAATTGATATATCTCAGTTGGATATCCCGTCTGACCTATGTCTAGCTGACCCTAATTTTCACACACCGTCCGATATCGACATTCTCATTGGGTCTGACCTATTCTGGGATTTGTTGGGGACGCATAAGATCAGCTTAGGTAATGGAAAAGGCGTATTATGGGAGACTGCATTGGGGTATATAATTGCAGGGCCGATTATTAGCGGCTGGCCTCAAAAGTCGTCGCACGATATCGTATGTAATTTCATGGGCGTTATCCCTAGTCCTAGTACCGAAATGCTTAACAATGAGATTCAAGCCCAACTTACGCGGTTTTGGCAGCTTGAGGAAGTTTGCCCTAAAAGTTCTCATTATTCTCAAGAGGAGAAGTTATGTGAGAAGCATTTCGCTGAAACGACAACTAGACTAGGGAATGGTCAGTTTTGCGTGCGGCTTCCATTAAAAGAGGATCCTAGTGTTTTAGGTAATTCTATTAACCGCGCTAAGCAGTGTTTCTTATCTCTAGAGCGCAGGCTCGGATCGCGACCGGAATTTAGGGATATGTATAAAGAATTCATGGCCGAATATGAGTCATTAAATCACATGAGTGAGTCCAAAGCGTCTGGTTTAGAGAGTCCAGCGTATCATATCAGTCACCATGGTATTTTGAAGGAAAATCGGAGTACCACGAAGTTAAGGGTCGTTTTCAACAGCAGCGCTCCCACAAGCACTGGGGTGTCCCTTAATAAGATTCAGATGGTAGGGCCTACTGTACAGGATGACCTTCTGTCTATACTCCTTCGTTTTAGACAGCATAAATACATTATTTCAGCGGATGTCGAGAAAATGTACAGACAGGTGGTCGTTCATCCCGATTACAGACATTTGCAACGTATTCTTTGGCGGGATGACCCATCTAAACCTTTGAAGATTTACGATTTAAACACCGTTACTTATGGGACAGCCAGCTCAGCTTTTCTTGCGACGCGTTGTTTGAAACAGTTAGGGCTCGAATGTGAGGATGATATCGTTCGCCAAGTCATCATTCACGACTTCTACGTGGATGATCTGCTCACTGGTGGGGATGATCTGCAGCAAGTGCTCATGTTAAAGAATAAAGTCCATTCTGTTTTAGCGTCTGCATGCATGAATTTAAGAAAATGGAAGTCTAACGAACCCCAGCTTATGATTGATTCGGACTCATCGCAATTAGATTTAAATATAGGTACGGAACCCAGTAAAACCTTGGGGCTCAGCTGGCAGCCTAGTTCTGACGAACTGTGCTTCCCTGTGGGCACCAGCAATTTCGTGGTCAATACAAAGAGGGATTTGCTGTCAGTAGTGGCACAAATATTTGACCCCACTGGTGTACTGGCTCCATACGTTATTCTTTTGAAAATGCTGCTCCAAAATTTATGGTTGCAAAAACTTTCGTGGGATCAGAAGCTATCTCCTGAAATTAGTAAGCTTTGGGAGAATATTATTCGCAATTTGCCTTGCTTAAACGATATTCGGATACCGCGTTTAGTTTTATGTGACTCATACGAGGAGGTTGAATGTCATATTTTCACGGATGCTTCCGAGCGTGCTTATGGTGCATGTTTATACTTGCGTAGCGTTGATGGCAAGGGAAACGTATTGGTTAGGTTATTATTGGCAAAGAGCCGAGTAGCTCCAATTAAACCGACAACGATCCCGAGACTCGAGCTTGCAGGTGCTTTAGCTGGCGTTAGGCTTTATGAAAAGGTGATAGACTCACTGAGAATTAAAATTAAGAGCACCACGTTCTGGACGGATTCCACGATTGTATTAGGGTGGCTGCGGATGCACCCTAGTAAGTTGCAACCGTTTGTACGCAACCGTGTAGCCGAGATTTTAGATAAGTCTGGTAGCTGTACATGGCGGCATGTGCCGACACATGAGAACCCTGCCGATCACGTATCTCGTGGGGTTCCTGCCAGTGTGCTTCAGTCACTCGACATTTGGTGGTCTGGTCCTCACTTCCTGAGACAAGACGAGTCGCAGTGGCCCACAAGTTCAGCTGTGGCGGCAACCTTGCCAGAAACGCGGGCTGCTGTTATGCTCCACCTAAATGTCACAAGTGGTCCAGCCGAGGACGACAATGTCGGGTTAGTTGACTTCTCTCGGTTTTCTAATTTGGCACGCCTCAATCGAGCGTTTGCATACGCTCTGCGGTTTACGAGTTTGTGTAGAAAGCAAATCCCTGCAACAGCTTATTTAAATGACACCGAACTAAAAACTGCATTAAATATATTAATTAGGATATCGCAGTCTGATGCATTTCCGGAATATAATTTGTTATCGCAAGGTCAGCGACTTCCGAAGAAAAGCCCGTTGCTTAAGCTCAATGTATTTCTAGACGAGCATAGAATAATGCGTGTGGGTGGTCGTCTCGATAACTCTAACTTTTCATTTGAGAAAAAGCACCCAATTGTGATAAATGCTAAGCATAGGTTCACGCAGCTGTTATTCGAATTCGAGCACAAGAGATTAATGCATGCTGGGCCTCAATTATTATTATCATCTGTTAAGGATGAATACTGGCCAATTGGTGGGACTAATTTAGCGAAAGCGTGTTTTCGTAAATGCGTTAAATGTGCCCGTTTTAAGGGCCGAGTGGTGGCCCCGCTAATGGGGAATTTGCCTGCCTCCCGCGTAACCCCAGGTCTACCGTTTCAGACTGTAGGAGTAGATTATGCGGGCCCCCTGAATTGTGCCAGTCGTCTAGGTCGTGGATGTAGGCTCGTAAAGGTATACATAGCCATTTTTGTTTGCTTTACGACCAAGGCAATACACTTGGAGTTAGTTGGTGACTTAACCAGTAGTTGCTATATGGCAGCGTTACGCCGTTTCATTTCGCGTAGGGGTTTACCAACTGACATATATTCTGATAATGGTACATCATTTGTGGGTGCATGCAATGAATTATCAGCTTTTCTGAAAAACAACTGCAATTCACTAGCTGAAGTTGCAGCTAACGAGAAAATTAATTTTCATTTTATTCCTGCCTACTCTCCTCATTCAGGAGGTCTCTGGGAAGCTGGGGTAAAGTCGACCAAATTTCATTTGAAAAGAGTGCTGGGTGATTGTAACCTTACGTACGAACTGCTCAACACGACACTTATTCAAATAGAGGCTATCTGCAACTCTCGGCCGCTTACCTTCATCTCGTCGAATCCAGAGGACCTGCTGCCACTTACTCCGGGGCATTTCCTGATTGGGCGTCCTCTGACCTCATTGCCGGTGAAGGACCTCAGAGAGAAGAGCATGAGCCAGCTCAGCCATTACCAGCGCGTCGAGCAGCTTCGACAGCATTTCTGGGCCAGATGGAGCAAGGAGTACGTGTCAGAGCTCCAGGTCAGGACAAAGTGGCAATCTAATAATGAAGCTGTGCAGTTGAACACCCTTGTCCTGATCAAGGAGGATAATCTGCCGCCAATGAAATGGAAGCTGGGCCGCATCACTGCTACTCACCCTGGAAAGGATGGCATCGTGAGGGTGGCCGATATAAAAACTGCCACTGGGATGGTACGTCGGTCCTTCAGCAAGATCTGTCCGCTTCCGGTGTCAACTGGATCTGGTTGAAAGGAAGGCTTTCAACGCCCGGGGGCATGTTGGCGTCAATTAAGGCGCCTGATGAAAATGAACATGCAATGCGGCCTTCGCAGCTCACCGCCTCTTAGTTATAAGGATCTTTTTAATGTAATTTTGCATGTCACTCTGTCAGTCACTATTAAATCCACAAGTCAGAGCTAACGGACGTCTCCTTATTTTAATCACCCTGAAGTTTTCTGCACCAAATCCCTCAGACCCTTGAACAAGTTCATTCTTAGAATTCGGCAACTATATAGACAAAATGCGTAAGTATGCTATTATATGACTGCATGCTTAACTAAGAAATGAAAAGTCAATCCCTTAAAGCACTTGATAGTAAAATTTTGTGTTTTTTTAGTCTACGAGTATACGATCAATTTCCGTGCCCGTCTGTGTCAAGGCCGATCAATCAAACGGATTATAACCGGCAAAACATAAACATAAATTCTGTTCATTATTACGCTTATATCCTACGAGATGTTAAGCTAATTAGACCCTTGTATGAACATAGGTAAAGGCGTTTTTCCCGAATGGTGTCGGTCGCTTTGTGACCGTCACGCGACGTAGAATGTGAAAGTATAGTTCAACGAAGTGTTCCGCTGCTGTGCTAGGGTTATCACTGCTAACAAAATAATCTTGTCTACTATTATAAAGTAGGGCTCGCGGTCGTGTCCGGGTTTCGTGTCAACATTTCTCATACCCGTGTTCGTGTTACACGTACACGGGTTTCTGACCCGATTTACACGGGTAATTAAAGTCCGTGTAAATAATACCCGTCTACACAGGTAAACGGGTACACGGGTATTATTTACACGGACTTTAATTACCCGCGGGTTCGGGAACATTCTTGACGAGAAGCGTACGAATGGGTCGTGAGACTTAAGCGCTATAGTACAAATGGATAGATAAGCGAAAGGCTAATTGCTTAACAGAGTTAGAGTCGAAACTTATAAAACATTAATAAAAAGTTATAATATATCGGCTGAACTTTCCTGAACAGGTGGTGTTTTGTAGTGTCGAACAAAGCTGCAGGTTACATTCAATAATAGATCTTATTTGCATTTGCTCAAATTATTTCGAACCCGTTCGGTTCGGTCTTAAGTACCCGGGTACCCGGGTAGCACGCGGTTTCGTGTAAACGGTATCCGTGTATTGGACACGGACACGGGTACCCGGCGGGTTCGTGTAATTCGGGTTCTTAGTACCGTCTGGCTTAAGAACACGGGTATCCGGTTTGGCGGGTTACACGTGTACCGTGAGCCCTATTATAAAGTCATATTGGCTGGCTGAGGGCAAGAATCGGCATAGCTGTATGCGTGCGAGTGGCTTAAAGGTATTGTAACCAGGACTTTAAAAAAATATTTTAAAAATGCGCGTCCAGTAAGTTTGCTTTGGATCTGCGGAACATATGGCTCGGATACTCGGATTTGGCGACGGCCGACCTGCTCTTTCTTCGCACCTAGACTAAAAATCAATGTCATTCCCTTTCCTTCTTATAATGTAATGAAATAATTTTATTTATCTGTAATAAATTATTTAGTGCATAAAGTTGTAGCATCATTTTATAAAATACTAGCATAAATATTTTCATAATTCGTGATCAATACTTAAACCTCTCGCTAACGGCTGTGGAATAATCTCCCACCGACGTTTTCCTAAGGAACTAAAGAAAAAGAAATGTTTGTTCCAAAAATGTTACTTTTAATCACGATTTCAAACATGGTAAAGAGTTGAAACATTGCTACTTGATGATCTCTCGTGACACCTCGTGTTAATGCTCGTAGGAATCACTGTTTGCATTTTTTTTGGTATAGTTGTAGGACTATTAATTGTAGGGCATACCCCATATAGATAGTAAATCCTCAAGACATAATACATTATACATTAAAGACATTCTAAATTACTGATGTCAGAAAATACGGAACGATCGGCAACCCTACCTTTGTATGGGTTTTACGTTGAATTGCATCGTAGTACGTTATAAGTGATGTCACAGGTATTGACGTAAAGTTATGAAACAAGTTCTTTGTTTCATGTGTAACGCGCAAATTGTGGGTATTATGATACTTATTATCTATTGATTATATATGATTATTATGTCAATGAGATTTTACATAGTTCTTCAAAAATAATAACGTATTTAATAAGGAACAAATAGGTACAACGAACTAAATAAACAAATACGCAACGCAACTCAATTCCACCCATAGCACTTTATTGACCCATATGAATATGACTCATATTAAGTAGGTATTGAAAACTATAAGACACTATCATAAATCCGAAAGTATAATGCGATTTCTGGTATGAAAAAAGCACAATATTTTTGATAAATAACTATCTCCATTAAAATCTAATCAGTCGACAATTAACTAACAATAGATACGTGGTGTATAGTATAGTAACAAATAACCAAAGAAAGTGCAACCTTGCATAATTAATTTAATGACTAAAAGTGCCAGGAATTAACTATCTGTGTGTATCTTGAATGAGAACCATTGCTCATACCAATATCACATGCCGAAAATAATAACCGAGGTCGACCGTAGCTCGGCTTTGGCGCCATTTTAACGACCTTCCATTCCTCTCTCGAACTCTTCCGACCATAGACAAACTACGATTTCTTTCTTTCACAATCCCATTGCTGGAGACAATCTGCTGATTAAGATAACCGCAATGGTCATTTGATCATTTCTAAATTCAACTTTGCGTTAGGTAATTGAAGATTTGTTAATCATTTGGGATGATGAGTTACCTACTTTACTAATTGTGTATGCAGTAACATTTTGTATAGGGAATGACCTCAAGCTAATAATATAATTAGTTAAGCCTACAACGTTGTAGTTTCTTTTGAAATCGTAATGTTTCTTAATATTAAGAATGACATCCTAAATAGGTATCAATACAGATATTGGTTCAATTATAATAATTAATAAGTACACTCAACCATTGGAAGGCTAGGCTACGCAGGAACGAAGTAAGGAACAGAACGCTGTCAATGAAATTGGAAGAAATCTTCTACACTTCTACTGCTTCTCATTTTGACCAAGTTCTACGAGTATAGTGGCCTACGGTTCCATCCAATTGCTTGTCTGTAGTTACCTATTTGTATTTAAATACATATAAACATCAGTATAGTAGGAAGTGTAGGTCTTAAACAAATACAATTATACCTAAAACACAAAGTATGAGACGGATTGTAACTTTGAATGACCATTTACGAGTAGATGTAATGTTAAAGGTGAGGTTAAACTAAAAGAGCATTCGCTGTTCTAGCGCCCGTTCTAAGAAATCAACCAATCACGTTTTGTGTACCGATCGAATTTCGTAGAGTGGGAGGTTAGAACAGCGAATGCTCTTTTAGTTTAACCGCACCTTTATACCTATCCTAAAGGTGACCTGGCATTGACCAAAGTCAACGCTCCAACGTAATTTGCTGAATAATGAGCCTTCAGTGAAGGTAATAACAGCGAATTTATTAACTACGACGTTATCGTTGGGATGAGTGATTTTATTAAAAAAAATGGAAAAATACTGGTACCGACCGACTCGTCTGCATCGGCCAATGAATCATGTCGTACAGTCGCCGTCAGATATACCGGAGCGCCCACGATGCTCAAAAATATCTGAACTTGCACTCTAATGCCATAACAATAGAGGCCTGCTCAGATATCTCTGAGCACCATGACCGTTCCGATATATCTGAAAACTGTACATAAGAGACGTAGTTTGTTCGGAAAGTGGAGGCACGTGGGATGTAAGAGCGTACCTTGTTCGTAGGCGCCTTCACTTCTCAAACGCACTCTAACGGTCGGTACACCTACGCCTTCTGCGTAGCTCTTTGTTTATTGAAGCTAATAATGCAAAGTTTGTGAGGTGTCATTTGACTTCGTTTCGGTGCTTATAAGTTATAAATGAAGAGTATAAAAAACTGGCCAAGTGCGAACGAGTCGAACTCGCGCGCGAAGGGTTCCGTACCATTATCATTTTTTCATAAAGACGGCAAAAGCCAAAAATCACTTTTGTTGTATGGGGGCACCCTTAAATATGTTTTATTCTACTTTTTAGTATTTGTTGTTTTGGCGGCAACATAAATACAGTTTCTGTGAAAATTTCAACTGTCTATCTATCACTGTTTACGAGATATACCCTGGTGACAGACAGACAAACAGACAGCGGAGTACGTAGTATCTATAAATATGGTCAAATATATAATAGGGTCTCTAAAAAATACCTGCATATGCAAATATTTTAATGGATTTAAAAACACGAAATATGGTAATTGGTGAAAATGATTAATGTTTTATATTATAATCATCCAGCCATTAAGAAACGGATACGAAATTAATTAAACTGGTTGGTAACTTGAACTGTATTTGATCAGGAAATTTTTATTA